>APFE030174815.1:0-87198 GCA_000404065.3 Pinus taeda | reverse complement strand
AAAATAGCTTGCGGGCCCACTTAGTGAAGGCGACTCTTTTCACTAAGCTCCATCATCTTGTTGCAATCTCAACAAGGATTTCTTGTTTCACACTTTTCAACACTCCCTCTCAACAAGAAAGGCTTCCTCTCAAACCCGATCCTGTAACTCTAGAATGTTTTGCATGCAATACATCTAGCCGGTCCACTTGCTCTATCATCAAAGTCTCTGACTGCTATTGCCTCTGTCGACTGAAAACTCTGCATCTCTGTGCTCTTCAGTATCTTACTGCTCTAACCTCCGTCACCTTGATCTCTAACTGCATCCATGCTGCTGCTGGTTCTATCTCCCGGCATTGCATCCGCACTGCACCTCCCAACTGACCTCCCTTTTGGGCTAGAAACATACTCTGATGCTGAAGCTCTACCTGCTGCTGACAAGTGCTCCCTCTATGACATCTATGCTACTGCAACATCTTCATGCATCTCGCACCATTGCACACCTCTTTGTGCCACCTAGCACTGTGCAAAACACTTGTGCCTCTCACATTGCTGCAGCCTACATGCTATGCGTTGTCCTGAGATTCCCCGCACTGTCGCTCTCTCTGCCGTTCCATCCGCATCTATCTCTACCCAATCAGTCAGTTCCTGCTACTCCACATCGGGGCTCCCGTAGCAAGGTCTCATCCAAGAGGTTGGGTACCTCAAGGATCCTGCCCCTCCTCCTTGGGACGATCAATCCACATCACCCCACCTCCTACTTGGAGGTATGGCCGCATGTGATCCCTCAGCCCACCTGGCTCGAAGTTTCCCCCTACTAGAGGTCTCTGGATGAGTAGATGTCTCTACTCGATCTCCACTCAGCTTCCCCTGTTGTGGCTGCTCCACAACCTCCTGAAACTGTTGCAACAATCGTGGCTCCTCCACAATTGTTTGAGACTTCTTCTGGCTCTGCATGTTGAGAGGTAATATACCCTCCCTCTCAACCACCAAGTCTCCATCAGTTTCCTCGCTGCTCAAGGCTTTGCATGCATCTTGAACCTTAAGAGCATACAAGTTCTTGACCCGTGAACCAATCTGCTTCACCTGTCTAGTGATGATGTGTCTAAGGAAAACCTTTCTGTCTCTGAAGACTACATCATAGCCTCTGTCTTCCAGCATCGCGATTGACACCAAGTTTCTCTTCAGTCCTGGTATATACTTGACATCGGTCAAGGTAAGGTGAGCTCCATGCTCCCTCTGAAAAATAACCGTGCCTACACCTGAGACACTATACTTCTCATCATTACCCATTCCTATGAGTATCTGGAGATCTTTCTCCTCCAAAGTACTGAACAAACTTTTGTCACCGGTCATGTGGAAAGAAGCTCCACTGTCAAGAAACCAACCACTTCCCATCATGGATGAAACCATGCATGTGAAGAGTGTGAAATCCAACTCAAGCTGTGAAGCAAGTGCCTCACCTTCAGATCCTTCCTCGGATCCCTTCTTGGACTTCTTCTTTGGGCAATTAGTAGCATAATGGCCCAACTCATGACAACGAAAGCATCTCACCTTCGACTTGTCAACCTTCTTCCCATCATTGGAAGAACTGGATTCGGAAAGAGAAACCTTACCCTTCCCCTTCTTCGCCTTACTCGCTAAGGCACAGTTCTCCTCATCATGCATAGATGAAGAACTGTCTCTGGTGCTCCGTCTAATCTCCTCTTGCACAGGGTCCGACCAAAGTCTCTCCCATCCTGGCAATTTCTCCCTTCCATTCACCGAGTCCTGGTAGCTATGCCAACTCTTAGGAAGGCCAAGGAGAGCTAGACTCACCATCCTCATCATCGACAGTCACCCCCACACTTCCCAGCTCATCCCAGCATTGGGTGAACTTCGTGATATACTGGGGCATACTGTCTCCATTCTCACACCTAGATGTTTCTGAGTTTATCCTTGAGCGCCATTCCACCAGCTCAAAAAACTCAACTGCTTCCGATCTAAAATTCGTGAGAACGAAGTATTTCTTGTACAGAGATCGACTGTATGGGCATTCATCGGATATCTCACCTTCCAAAAGAAGGATGAATCCAGAGGCTACTTGGCCCGATTACAGACTCTGCCTGAAGAAATAAAACGTAGTCACTTCCTGAATAATAGATCTGATGATCAATCCTCCCTTTGATATCCTGTAGAAATCTCTTCTACAAATCAACCAGCTCTAATACCATGTAGAAATTTTGAATAATTTAACACATATTCAACAGAGATTATCCTGATCATGTACTATTGCGGAAAACATACACAATACATAAGCTCCTCTACGTTGATCATCAATATAGCAGCATCAATAACAATAAAACATCAAGACCATTCACACATTAACACAGTATGTATCCCGGGGAAAGCATCTCGCTAAAAACCCCAACTATCTGTATATTAATGATTGAGTCATGTAACATTACACAGCATAATACTTCTCACAAGTATCTCCACCTCTGTTACACACAATACAGCTCAGATCTGAATCAATCACTGGCTCAAATCTCCTTCGCTTCTTGCCTCCGCTACTCAATACCTGCACAAGAACCGGTGATAATTCCAAGGCAGACACGTCTTTCCTTGGCTAAATCACGTGAGAACAAGCTACAATGTGGGAAAATACGTGGGCAAACTCATTAGCATACTCAATCCCTTGATTGTGCAAGATCTGGTGCACAACTATAGTCACAACTGATAGCAATCTGATTCTCTACCACCTGTCCCTGTTGAACTTAACATGCACTGACATGCAACTGAGTTACTGATGTATTCATTAGTTGTATTATGAGTTAATAACTTGTGAATTAATTAATAACTAATTCACCCAACTCATCTCTAGTCTATTTGCCAGTTAGACTAAATACAACCAGTTTAACAGAGCTAAACTGAACACAACTCCATCAACTGCACCTCCAGTCCACTAAACTCAACTCACTTGAGTTCTAACTGAAGTCCTGCATGCAAATATTAGTCATTCCATAGGTAACCACGTATTTCCTTCTGGGATCTGCATGTACCACATCTGTAGCTCATCCTGAAGTGCTCCAAGAGAATAAGACAAAGTTTATAGTCTAAATATTATTATGAGCTAATAATATTTGACTGTTCTATATTTAGACTGAGCAGTCACTCTGCTGTGATCTAAAACTAGAAGTCCATCTATTTTTCCCAACTTGACCAATCATCCATAAACAACAACCTGCAATCCATAGACATGATCCATATGTCTAAAAATAGACATAGTCTAAAAATAGACTTGCACCAAAAATAGCCTGCGGGCCCACTTAGTGAAGGCAACTCCTTTCCACTAAGCTCCATCATCTTGTTGCATTCTCAACAAGCATTTCTTGTTGCACACTTTTCAACACCAAGGACCTCAGATGACATAGTGAGTTGTGATAATAATAGTGAAGCCCTCATATATATATCATTGTAGTCTTAGCATAATGAGAAGGAGCTGTAATGACTATGACTATCACAGTCTCAACATTCATTCCATTCGCAGTCACATACTTGATGGCCACCACCTCAAACACAGTCACAATTTAGGCATCATTGTGAGAAGAAGGGTCATAGTGATATAGTCTCAACATAGCTACAACAGACCTTAGTGTAAGGAGAACCTAGTCTTGGTGAAAATGTAGACATAGTCCTAGTCTCAAGATAGTCATGATCTCAATTGTAATCATGATATTGATGGTGGTTTAAAGAGGATTTTGGTGCAGTACACATCCTAGAAATAATCATGTCCTCAAGATAATTGCATACATATTAGTCATGATCATATTAAAGATAAGGTCAAGATCTTGTTGAAGATTTTTGCAGAGATGGAGATCTTAATGAAGTAGTCGTGAAATAGTGATCGAGCTGAAGGAGTAGTCATGACATAACAATGATGATGATGGTCTCAGTAGTAATGAAGAAGAGGATTGGTGTCTTGGTATTGGAGTGGCAGAATAAGTCAAGGGTCATGGTTTTGGTCTTCATCAATTGGAATCTCTATAAGAAGAATTATGTGCGGGTTTTCCTCTCCAAGAGGGAGAGGTTTTGGCCCTGGTAGAAATCCAAATATATTGCGTACTTGTCTCTTTGTTTTTGGTAGCAATTTGATGAAGTAAACACACACACACACTAATGATGAAAAGAATATCAAGCTAAGATAAATTGTAAAAACACTTCACAAATTGTTATCATCTTAAGAATAATCTCATGAATTATGTTTTCCCTAGGTTTTTCAACAAAAACCTCCAACCATTAATGCATCAACCTGAACTAGGTCAACTAACTCATTCTATGAAAGCATTAAAGAAGAGTTACATCATGGGAAACTCCCTCTATTTGAGAGTATCTAACAACCCTATCCTTGTACTATATAATACTCCCATCAATTGTATCTTTGGAATCAATATCATCACCCCCCTTCTCCAAGGTATCATACTCCTCATCCTATGAAAAATTGGAAGGCTAAAAAATGGAAGAAACTTATGAGATATAACATGTGCATCTCCTATAAGTTGTCCTCACCCTCTCTCAAGATCTGGGCACTCCAATATTCTCTCGAACTACCTCAAAAATAGAATACTCAATCTCTGGCTTGAATGTACAAGTGCCACTAAATTAGAAAGTAACTTGTAAAGGCCACCCTCTCTCACCCATCTATCCAAGGTCCTCAAAATAGCTAGACTACAAGTGATGATGGTGCACTATTGTCCCTCAAATGTAACTCTCCAATGTATAATGTCAAACAAGAAAAATAAAGAAGATTCCTCTTCAACCTAGGAACAAATAAAGTGTTGTCCAACTTAGGAACTTCACCTAAAGACATTTGAAAATAAATTCCTACCATAGGATAGGTAGTGTCATTACCAATCTCCACACTCATGCTTCCCACTTTCTTCTAAAACGTGCAAAATTAAGACTTATCATACATCATATGTGTTATGTGCTAAAAAATCAAATAGGGTGGCAAGTTAATTGATTTCTCTAATTATGACATTATCTTGTGATGTTTCATTATTAGTTTTCTTCTTTTGATTTATCTTTTTTTTATCATCAAGACTAATGTCAATCAATAAATATAAAAGGACATGAGATGTAGGCACGTAGCCAAGGAAAAACCCCAACATAGGGAAAAACCCAGTACGAAACTCTTCCTTCCTTCAATAGAGTCAATATGATGTTGAGATGACCAAGACCCTTATAACCTAGAATAAAGACTCCCTCCATCAAGACATCCTTATTTATTCTTCTTTAGTTCTGAGTCCTTTGTGTAGTATTTCATTCTTCAATGTGTACTCAACACGTCTTTCTTGCAACAATGAGATAAACCTTGAAAAATTTCGATGTGATGCATCAGTCCTGCAACAAAGTCAAGATTTTGGTCCTATAGTAGTAGTGTACAATAACATAGTCCTGTGATAAGTTTCAATCCTGTGGATGATGACATAATTATATAGTGTGCTTCAGTCCCATAGAAGTATCATACATATAACACAGTTTTGTAATAGACTTTGTTCCTGTAGTGGTAGCTTAATTTTTTGGTCCTATGGAGATAGAACATATGATCACACAGTCTTGCAACAAATTCATTTCTTGATCCTGTGAAAGTAGCCCCGATTTCAGTTCTATTGTAGCAGCCCAGACTTCAACCTTGTTGAGGTGATAACCCAAATTTCACTCATGTGATGGAAACCTTAAACTTCTATCCTATGTTTGTGCTAGCCCAGACATGCCTCTGTCCTCTTACTGTATTGCACCAAACTTGTTCTCTAAAATTCGTCGAACTTGTTTTCTGAAAAAAATATCTCCATCCAATTGAGTGAAGTGTACATGCCTTTATATAGTTGTTTCCCACTGAAGTTTAACCGACATGATATTACTTAGTGAAGATGACTTATTGATTATTAATTTGGAGGTCAACTACAAGGAGACTTGATGGAGGAGTCTTTTGACAAAATAAATTTTACTTTGACTTGTATAAAAAAATCCTAAAAGCCTACAATGGAGGCTTGACCTATGAAAAATTGACCCAAGCATGAAACCCATGCTTTAACAAGTCAATTTAATTAATAATAAAATTTCTTTTGCTTTCTTTTGATAAATATATTTCATTATGACTCAAGTACAATTATGAAGACCGAACCTAGCTACATTCTTCAACATTATGTAACCATATCACAAAAGAAAAGAAAAGAGAGATCAAGGACTTGAAAATTATCCTCTTCAAGGGGGAAACCTCCTTTACATCACATAAATGAGAAATTCTTGGATGATACAAATGACAAGACCTCCTTCGTATATATAGGAGTCTAAGTAGTCACAATATAATTAGATCCTACATAACAATAATAATGTAAGGGCACAACAATAACAATAGCGGGCTTCTATGGGGCACAACAATAACAATACGGGGCTACATGGGCACAACAATAAGAATATGGGGCTACACTAACAATAGCAATAAGGGGGAAACACAAGTGTTATAGGGACCTAACATGGCCATGTCCTTTAAAAAAGTGGTGTCCTCAATGCTTGAGTAGTTTTGGATGCTTATGTATAAAATTTTCATCCTCCCATGTGGAATCTTTAGTGGGTAAGTTCTTCCACTTAATGAGTTACTTTGAAATTGATCTATGTAGTATTTTTTGGGTTCTTGTTTCCATGATTGCTTCAGGTTCCAATATGATTTTTCCTTCTTCGTCAAGTTTTAGCAACACTGTTTGAGCTAGGATCTTGTCATCGATAACCTTATTTAAGCATGAAACATGGAAAACTGATTATAATCGGGAAGATGTAGGCAACTACAATTTGTATGCCATAGTACCCATCTTTTGCAACACTTTGTAAGGACCATAATACTTGGGTGATAATTTATTATCCTTCTTAGCTTGCTTGAGGGACATTTGTTTGTATGGTTTTAGCCCTAAAAATACCTAGTCGCCTACATCAAAACTTCTTTCACCGTGATTTTGATTTTCCTGTTGTTTCATTCGATTTTGCACTTGAGTGAGGTTATCCTTTAAGAGTTGTAAAACTTGTTGATGCTCGATGTGATCTTCCATTGCTTGAACCTTAGAATTTTCTCTTAAAGATGATGTGATGGACGGTGGATGTTATCCATAAAGCGCCATAAATGGGGTCATTTTAGCTGCAATATGGAAGTGTTATACCACCATTAAACCATAGGTAACCACTTGACCCCTTTGTTTCTTTTATGAGATACAAAGTAATGAAAATATCCCTCCAAACATTTGTTCACTATCTCAATTTGTCTGTCGTATTAAGGGTGATAGGATGAGCTATGAGCTAATTGAATATCAAGACAAGAAAATAATTTCATCAAAAATTTTCTAATGAAAATGGGATCTTTGTCACTCACAATAAATCTTTGGGTTTCCTTGTAGCTTTTGAATTGTTTCTATAAATTCAATAACAATTGTACTAGCTTTAAAAGGATGAGATAATGCACAAAAGTGTGCATATTTGGTAAGTCTATGAACAACCACTATGATGACACCTTTCCTTCATACTTGGCTAAACCCGTGATAAAATCCATTGGAACCTCCTCCTAATGTTGACTTGGAATGGTTAAAGGTTGTAGTAGACCCAAGGTCTTAATTATCTCAACTTTATTTTGTTGAAAAACCAAACATTCAACCAAAAACTTATGAATATCAAATTTAAGGTCATCCCAAAAAAATTCCTTCTTGACCATTGTGGGAAGTTTTTAAAAATCTTGAATTCCCTCCTAAGAGGGAGGTGTGCAATTCCAAAAGAATATTTTTTTTGAATTGGGAATTCTTACAAAGATATAAGCGATCTTTGTACCAAAGTGAATCATTTTTCCAAATAAATATATTAGATGTACTGGGATCTTGCTACAAATTTTGAATGAGTGCCCACACCTCTTCATCATTCTTCCATTCATCCCTTGCTTTAGTTATCCAATCAGGTTGTATAATAGAAATGACAAAAATGATGTTTCCACATCCTCATCCTTTCTTGAGAGTGCATCTACAACAACATTTTTCTTCCCTTTTTTTGTAGATGATTTCAAGCCATAACCCAACATCTTTGTGACCCTTTTTTTTTCTCTTATGAAGATAATCTTTTTCCCAAAAAGTATTTAAGATTATCATGATTTGTTTTTACCTTGAAGTGTCTTCCCATTAGGTAAGGTCGTCATTGCTTTAGTACATGTAGTATTTCCAACATTTCCTTCTCATAAATAGGTTTTTGTAAATACTTCGCCTTGATTGGACACCTTTTGAAGGCAATGGGTCTTCCTTCTTGCTTTAAGATAGCACCAATTCCATTTCCTGAGGTATCACATTCCACAATACATGTTTTTCTTAAGTTTGGTGTAGCTAAGACCGGTGCTTGGAACATTGCCTCTTTAAGATGTTCAAAGGCCTTAGTTGCTTCCAGAGTCCAAGAAAATGCATCTTTGTTTAGTAATGTTGTTAGAGGCATTGCTATTCTCCCATAATTCTTAACAAACTTGCAATGACACCCTTTCAACCCAATAAATCCTTGAAGATACTTTAGGGTTGTGGGGATTTTCCATTCCTTAATGACTTTAATTTGTTAGGGTCTACCTTAACACCCTCATGAGATAAAATATGACCCAAATAATCCACCTCTTATACTACAAAGAAATATTTGGAGGTTTTTTTGCATCCAATTGTTTCCCCTCCAATAGTTTGAGCACCTTGTCAACATGATCCTTCCAAGACTTGTTGTAGATTAGTATATCATCAAAAAATATCAACATAAATATTCTAAGGGTTTGAAAATGGAATTCATCAAACCTTGAGATGTTGAAGCTGCATTAGTAAGGCCAAAAGGCATGACCAAAAATTCATAATGACCTTCATGTGTTTTGAATGTTGTTTTTAGAATGTCTTCAATCTTCATTCTAATTTGATGATATCTTGAACGAAGATCTAGCTTGGTGAAGTAAATTGCTCCATGTAATTCATCCAAAAATTCATCAATGAAAGGAATAGGAAATTTATCTTTGATAGTGAGCTTATTGAGCTCCCTATAATCTGGATACATAAGCCATGATCCGTCCTTATTGTGTGTTGAGAAATCTAGGGCAGCTAGATTATGTGATTTCTCTTACTTTATAACTGCTTGTGATGTATTTTTTCTTATGTTTATTAGATTCTTTTTCACCTTAATTATTATTGTGTTCTGTTCATAAAAAAACTACCAAACTGTAAAGAACAGTGAGATAAGAGGACATAAGATATAAGCGATCAACCAAGGCCAAAACCGCTCTACTTGAGAGGAAAACACACAAGAGTTATTATCTTCGTATAGTATCTTCAATTGAAAAATTCCAAGACCTATGAACCTTGACCAAGATATTCCAAGACCAATTCCCTTGACAAGCTGTCCTTCTAGCAGTTCCTCAACAACTCCTGCAATTTTGACCTCTAAGAAATGCTTCTACCTAGAAAATTTTGTAGCTTCGACCAACATATTCTACTGCAACTTCGTCCTCTCTAGAAGATTCACAAATAGCCATGAAAATTGGTTGAGAGGCCTAAGCACATGAGATCTCCAAGACCCATATATGGTTTGGGCAAAATCTAATCGGTTTGGGAGATATTAAAATAATTAATATTTTTAATGGAGTTCCTAAGTCTAAACTTAGGAAAAATAAAATATTAATGGGTATTAATTTAAAACTGGGTTAGAAGGGTCCAAAAGTAACGAATCAAGCCAAATATAATCTTAGTTGTTGATTAGAGATTTAATCTCAGATTTTGATGGACCAATGAGAAAAGTATAAGAGGAGGCTTGAGGGTCAGTTGAAGAACACACCAAGAGAGATCAAGAACTCAATTTTCTGGGATAGGGTTTGCTGAGGAAATTGAGTGAGTGATTTCAGTTGCAGTTGAGGGGCCATGAATACATAGTAGAGAGGCATAGTTAGTACCGGGAGGATCAGTGTAAAAGCTGGGAGAGGTTGATGTAGAGCCAACTAGAGGCCACACAAAGCCAGCCAGAGGCCACGTAGAGTTAGCCAGGAGTTGCGCAAAGCCAACCAGAGGCCACACAGAGGAAACCAAGAGCTGTGCAGAGCCAAAGAGGGTCAGCGTGTGAGATGCAGAGGCTCCCGAGGCTGATGCAGAGCCTATAGAGGATGACACTGGGCCAGAGAGACTGATGTTGGGTCAGAGAGGCTAACGCAGGCCCTAGAGGCAACACTGAGAGATTTTTCATGGGACAAACTGGAGCTGGAGAGCTAGATAGGGTGACATAGTCCCTATCAAAGTGATGCAGAGAAGAAGAAGCTACATTGTTGTTGTGGTATTGTTCATCTGGTGATTTAACCAGAATATTTGTCTCCGACTGAGAGGTACTATTGCCGAGGGCATTCTTTGTTGGGTGAGCCATTTCTGGCACCTAGGTTGTATTTTGAAACTGCATAATAATAAAACCCTCTGAATAGATGCACCTATTTTCCTGCATTGGGTTTTTCTAAGGACATTAGTCCAAAAAAAATTGTGTCACTTGTGTGCTTATTTAGTTTCAGTTGATGATCTATATGTGTTGATACGTTACTTGTATTTATTTCAGTATTTACATGGTAAATAACTTGTTAAGTAATTGAATAAGTAGGAAGAAATAAATCATATAGTACAAGAAGAATTTCTAACGGGTTAAACTTAGAAATTTCAACATGGTATCAGAGCATAGTTGCAGATCATAGGAAAGATGAAGGCATCAGCTGAGCAGAGTAGTAGCAACAGAAACATTTGTCCCGAGTGACAAAATTTGTTCCTAGTAGAAAGCAACAAGGAAGGGGTGACACAGAGGGCTTGCATCATCAGTTCAATCTAGGAGGAGGATCAGAACTGAGGAAAAGAGGAGAAAACCTAACCTACGCAATGCCTGGTCATCTTTCTCAATTAGGAAGGATCAACGATGTGGCCAGGATGTGCAGATTTTGCCAGGTTCTAGGATTGCGCAAAGCCTAGAGGCTCAGATCTTCAGATTGTTGAGGCATAGGAGGCTGTGGTTAAGTTGCAGAGGGAAGCTGGTGGGGTAATGTGGTCATAACAGTACCTAACAGGGCAAGACCAAGGGGGAGGGAGTTGTTTCTGAGGATTTATAGCCAAGAAATTTAGATCGGTGGTGGAGTTATACAAATGATCAGAGTGGGGCATCTCAGCATTGGCAGAGGGGTTTCCAAGAGGGAAATCGAGGTTCAAAGGGAGTCAAACTGAGAACTTCTAGACAGGAAGTTGAGAGACTTGAAAGAGTCAAAAGAGGAGTAACAGAATGTCAATGAATGGGTTGAGAGGTCAAGATAGATTGGACGGAGCTTCCAACTTTGTAGTCTGGAAGGCCAGGATCTTGTCCATTCTAGAGAGGTATCGCATCAAGCAATTCGCCTTGAAAACGATAGTGATCCCAGTTGACCCGGATGAAAATGAGAAGTACAAAGAAGTAATGGCTAGGGCTAAGTGCATCATCCTTGATGGGGTCAAGGCTGATGTGATGCCACATATTGCCGAGAAGGAGACAGAAAATGAGATGTGGGAGGCTCTGAAGAAATTTTATCAACATACTTCTGTGCAGAGGAATATGTTACTTGAAAATCAATTGCGGTCATACTAGATGTAGAAGGGAGAGTAGATAGATGTCTTCCTTAGTGGATTGAAGGAGATCTGTGGTTAGCTAACTTCCATAGGGTCCACGCCAGATCAGGAATTGATGGTGAGGACTGCATTGAATGCAGTCTCATAGGATTGGGAGGTATTTGTCAGGATCATACTGGGCAGGATGAGCCTTCCAGAATGGGAGGAATTGTGGTTGACTCTTCGTCAAGAAGAGATTAGAAGGGTGACCAAGGTAGGGAGTAGCAAAAAAGGGGTCAAAATCAAGAAAGAGGAAGAAGAAGATGTGGCTCTCGCATCAAAGTAGGAGAAGAGAAATAATAAGGACCTCTCCAAGGTCAAATGCTTCCATTGTGGGGAACTAGGTCACTATGCAAACTAGTGTCCTAGGAAGAAGAGCAAGGGAGAGGCTTTTGAGACTAAGGTAGCACTAGGGAGGGCAGAAAAAGAAGTGGAGATAGATGACGATTGTGCCATGAGTGCTCATGCGCCACTTGAGAGGAAGTGGGGAGACATCGAGCTGTAGTCAGACAGACTACAGACGATGAGAGGTAGGATCCTTGAGGTACCCAACCTCTTGGATTATACCTTGCTATGGGAGCCCCAAAGAGAAGTAGTAGGATTGGTGGATGTCGATAGGGACAGATGCGGATGGAGTGACAGAGGGTGCTATCGTGCAGGAGTCTTGGGAAAACGTGAGGCAATAGTGCGAGATGCATGGAGTTGTTGTAGAAGCGCAGAGGTCAGCAGAGGGAGCACTTGTCAGCGACAGAGGGAGCTTCTGAGCATCTAGAGAGTCTCTAGCTTGACAGGGATGTTAGAGTTGGGTGGATCAATTACTTCCTTCTCAGTAACTAGGTTGCAATGCAACAATTAGCAGTGGCATTGCTATGGGCAGTACGATGCAACGTGAGGAGAAGGGGATACAGTGTAGATGCAGTAGTGGTAGTGGCAGGGCCATGGGAAACAACACAGATGTAGGGGGAGCCACCGTACAGATGCAACAATGGTAGTGGCAGGGTCATGGCAAGAATTACATGATGTAGCAGTGTAGAGGATGTTGGGCGGGGAAGCTTAACATCAACATAGGGACTGCTGTTGGATGATCATCGTGATACTTAGTGAGGAGTATTACTAGAGCACAGTCCTCACTAAGAGGGAGTGTTTATTTTGGGTAGCATAAGATGTGGTCTAGCCATGAAAATTGGTGGAAAGGCTAAAGCACATGAGATACCCAAGACCCAGAAATGGTTTGGGCAGAATCTAACTGGTTTAGGAGATATTAAATTAATTAATATTTTGAATGGAGTCCCTAAGTCTAAACTTAGGAAAAATAAAATATTAATGGGTATTAATATAAAACTAGGTTAGAAGGGTCCAAAAGTCATGGATCGAGCCAAATATAATCTCAGCCATTGACTAGAGATTTAATCCTGGTTGTTGATGGACCAATGAGAAAAGTATAAGAGGGGGCTTGAGGGTCAGTTGGAGAACACACTAAGAGAGATCAAGAACTTGATTTTTTGGGGCAGAGTTTGCTAAGGAAATTGAGTGAGTGACCTCAGTTGCAAGTGAGGGGTAGTGAATACATTGTAGAGAGGAAGAGTTAGTACTAGGAGGATCAAAACAGAAGCCAGGAGAGGTTGACGTAGAGTCAGCTAGAGGCCATGCAGAACGAGCTAGGAGTTGTGCAGAGTCAGCCAAAGGCCACACAGAGGCAACCAAGAGCTGCACATAGCCAGAAAGGGCCAGCGTGTGAGACGCAGAGGCTCCAGAGACTGACGCTTAGCCAGAGAGACTGACGCTAGGCCAGAGAGGCTGATGCAGGGCTAAGAGATTTTTCGTGGGATAGACTGGAGCTAGATAGTTGGATAGGGTGACACAATCCCTATGAGAGTGACACAGAGAAGCAGAAGTTGCATTGTTGTTGTGGAATTGTTCATCCAGTGATTTAGCCAGAATATTTGTCTTCGACTAAGAGGTACTACTGCCGAGGGCATTCTCTGTTGGGTGAGCCATTTCTAGCACCCAGGTTGTATTCTGAAACTATATAATAATAAAACCCTCTGAATATTTACACCAGTTTTCCCGCATTGGGTTTTTCCGAGGACATTAGTCCAAAATCAACAACGTCACTTGTGTGCTTGTTTACTTTCAGTTGATTATCTATATGTGTTGATATTGTACTTGTATTTATTTTTAGTATTTACATGGTAAATAACTTGTCAAGTAATTGAACAAGTAGGAAGAAATAAATCAGATAGTACAGGAAGAATTTCTAACGAGTTAAACTTAGTAATTCCAACACATAAGCCATGATTCATCCTTCTTGTGTGTTCAGAAATCCATGGAAGCTATATTAAGTGATTTCTCTTACTTTGATAACTACTTGTGATGTATTTTTTCTTATGTTGATTAGATTCCTTTTCACCTTAATTATTATTGTGTTCTTTTCATCAAAAAACTACCAAACCATAAAGAATAGTGAGACAAGAGGACACAAGATATATGCGATCAACCAGAGCCAAAACCTCTCTACTTGAGAGGAAAACCCAAAAGAATTATTCTCTTCTTATAGTATCTTCAATTGATGAATTCCAAGACCTATGGACCTTAACCAAGATCTTCCAAGACCAATTCCCTTGACAAGCTTTCCTTCCAGTAGTTCCTCCGCAACTCCTATAACTCCGACCTCCAAGAAATTTTTCTACCTAGAAAATTTTGTAGCTTCAACCAACATATTCTATTGCAACTTTGACCTCTCTAGCAGATTCACAACTTCAACCTTCCACATATTTGACCTAGCTACAGCTTCACAACTTTGATGTAGCTTTAGAATTTTGTTTCTCCCAGTAACTGTAGAAACCCTAAACAAGAGAAAGAGAGAGGACCAAAACTTTGATATTTTTCTTCTTTCGTCTTTGTCCTTTTCAAACTTATATATTGAGGACATAGAACTTGCTTGAGAGTATATCAAAATGAGGTCGAGTTCCTTCTTATATATAGGCTTTCAAGGGGTAAAAATTGTTATATTTAGGCCGACTTGTCCCTTCATGTAGGCCGACTTTATCTTTGTGTTATGACAAGGTATTGGAGGGTCTTTTGACTCAATAAATTTTTCTTTACAATATGTAACATTCCCAAAGGGGTCTTGAATACATGACAATGACTCAATTGACTTTATGACAAACCTAGAAGCACTCAATGGGTGCTTGACCTATAAAATAAATTTCCTTGATCATGAAACCCATGCCTCAAGAACAACAATAATAAATTTATTTTTCCATTTACATAAAATCGTGATTACATTTGTCATTATGAAGACCTAACCTAATTAATATTTCAGCATTCCCTCTTAACTAGGGAGGCATTTGTAATCCATACAAGGTACTTGGACATTCTCAATATGAAGAATTCTCATAAGAAGATTCAGAATGGTAAGTCATTTGTTTGACATTATATCAACCAACATTGTCACATAGCAAGGTCTTGACTATCAACTTTATCTCTCCACAAGATTAGAGAAAAATGTTGGTGAGATCAATGACTAATAGACACCGTCATCATTGTCTATTAAGGCATATACCCCACCCGAGTGTTCACAGGGTATGTCTTTCCGGGACTATTCTTATATTGGATTCCTAGTCCTCAAATAAAATTGATCCTCTTTGACTACTCTTACCTTGGATGCCCTACCTCATCCTCATAGAGTATCGGATGGCAGATGCTTTACCCAATCCTCTATTCTTCCTTCACAATATGAAGACAAGAATGATGCTTCTATATCTCCCTCTCAATTAGGGAAGATATAGAAATTCCTATAAAATGAATGTACCCAGGCTCCCTCTTATCTAGGGAATTGTCCAAGATCCCTCTTAAATAGGGACTTGTTTTCAAAAACTTACTATTCTTTGTTGGAGATCATGGTACCTTCAGTTGCTTGAAGAGATCCTCCTTTCGATGCCCTGAATTTCATCTTTATCGTTATGGAGTCTTCATCTTTTGGGACTTCTTCATAGGGCATCATCCATCCATCACTTTTCTTTACGAACCATGTCAATCATGTCATCTTATTCTTTATTGGAAAGTGATTTTCTAATCCACATCTAGATTCTCTTCATACAAATACCTCTTCCAAGTCATGTTTCCTTTAGGATATTTCATCCAACCACATGAGTGGTAGTTGTAGGTGACATTTACAACTCTGTTTCAGTAGCCGTGTATTAACCCATCCAGATTTTGTTCAAAAATATAAAGAAATGAACATCAAATCAAAGTTATCTTTTGTGATGGCCTTTCACCATGACATCTTTCTTGCAATATCAACATATTGCACATTCATAAGCACATCTCCAAGACTTTCAATGTCAAGGGTCTCCTTTATTTATAGACCTTATCAGGGTCTTCATGCCTTCTCTAAGGAGATGACATGGTCAATTATTTTAGTCATCGGATGTTGATTTCCTTTTCTATGTGACCATAGTTGCATCCTTCACGGTCTCTTCTTCCTTTCTTTGCATATTTCTCCCCAACAACTTCCATCCATAGTTGCTTCATCTTTGTCAACCACCTCATATTCCATATGAGGACATATTATGTTGGTTTCATCTACTCAATATGTGAACCATGCCTTCATGCATCGTTCCAAAGGAGGAGATCCCTTTTCTTTGATCATGCTCATGAGATAGAGCATTTACTCATGAAACCATATGACAATGTGACTCAATTAAATGCATGCATACATACCTATTTCCTTCTTTTGGTCATCTAGGGTTCCCTCAGTAGTTTCCTTTACTTGATTGAGAGTGCTTCAACCATCTCAACATGTCGCACTCCTTTTTCATCATACCATCATCCTTCTAAACAATGAATCCCATACAAGGTTGAATTCTCAGCGAGACACTTGCTTCCTCCAAGAGAGGTGAACCTTCTAATGAAGATTCCAATAGAGGACCTAGATTATCCTCATTTGGCAAAAGATACTTTCTCATGATGATGATGTATGATGAATTCCTTATATCATGCTAGATAACTTCCTTTCAAACATATTCACTATACATGCTTTCAATGAGGTTACCAAGAGCTACTTCCTTTATATGATGACTGCTACATCCATATAGACTTCTACTACAATTAGTCTTTCAATTTTTTCTAATGATATCATGAGCTCTTGCTTCAACAATATGCTTATAGTATGATTCCATATTCTTCTAAGATGCATCTCATCATAATGCTTCTCATCTTGAGACCATGGTGGAGGTCTTTTCACATCCCACTTCTCCTTGCTATGTATTGGGGAAACCCTAATAACGAAAATCTATCCCTTTGAATTTCTTCTCATAAGGTTCTTCCACTTATTCAATGATATGAGCCTCATTTATTTCTTTCCTCTTGTTGTCCTCCTTGAATTTTTGATAATATCTCCTATAATGTCCATATTCTTGATAGCCATAGCATTGGATCTTTGACATATTCTTCTTCTTTTTCTGAGGATCAAACTTTCCAAACTTTCCTTTTGTCTTAGCCATGGAAGCAAATGCTTGAATTTGTTCATTTGATCCCACATCACTTTTCGCATTCAACCTAGTTTCTTCAGTTTTACATAATATCCAAAGTTCACTGAATGGGGTGGCTTCCTTCTTTCCATTAAATGCTTGATACGAAGTTTCCTTGTTCCTTTGGTAGTGCATCGAGCACCATAGTCGATATTTCCTTGTCGAACATTATTTACCCAAATTCTTGTAGTTGGTCTCATATTTCTGACACCCTCATAAAGTATGAGGTTATTCCTTCTTCCTTTGATATCTTCATATTTTAGAGCTCGATTCTTAATGATATTCTCCTAGTTTGTCATAGATGTCTTTTGGCTTTTCAAACTTCACTACATATGGGATGAGACGATCCTTGATTGATTCTATATGGATTCTTTGAGCCCTTATTCCCCCCTTCATGTATTTTTCTAAAACTTGGGCTTCTTCATTTGGAAGTTCAATAATTAAACCCTTAACGTGATCAATGACTTCATTTTCTATCAGGATTAAATCTTTCCTCTTCTTCCATGCAAGATAGTTTGTTGACCCAACCAATTTGTTTCTTTCCTTGCAAAATGAAGTCATTTTGATAGATTTAGATATATGTGTAAAGATACTTTTCAAGTGAATATACTCCTTAATGATGAAATATTCATCTTGATTCCTTTCTTGGTGATGTTGATGATAGAAGATGTCTTATTTGATTTAGTTTTTCCTTCAATAGTGATCCTTAGCTCTAAGACAGGGATCTCATCTTGATTTCTAAATGATGATGACAACGGCTTCTCCTTGATTTTCTTTGATGTAGAGGCTTCAAGATGCTCCATTGTGAAGTCATTCTTTGAGATGAGAAAGAGTCCTTGAGATATTATTTGTGGTGATGATGGAGGAATGTATGAGCTTCTCAAGAGTGCTTTAAATGTAAAACCCTTCTTCGGATGAGCTATTGTTTTGAGTTCTTCTTCTTTGAGATGTGACGATCCTTGAGATGAATGGTCCTTCTTGATGATTGATTCTCTTGATGATTTTCTTGTGCTTCGATGTTTGAGTGTCCTTCTTCAAGCTTCCTTTCCTTGTCTTGCATGTTAGTTTTGATACAATGTTGAGAATTCTAGGGAAACTAGACTATGTGATTTCTCTTTCTTTGATCGCTCCTAGTGATGTATTTTTTCTTATCTTGATTAGATTCTTTTTCACCTTAATTATTATTGTGTTATTTTCATCAAAAAAATACCAAACCATAAATAACAATGATACAAGAGGACATAAGATATAGGTGATCATCCAAGGCCAAAACCTCTCCACTTGAGAGGAAAACCCACAATAATTCTTCTCTTCTTACAAAATCTTCAATTGACGAATTTGAAGACCTATGACCCTGGACCAAGACCTTCCAAGACCAAGTACCTTGATGACCTTTCCTTCTAGAAGTTCCTCAGCAACTCCTGCAATTTTGACCTCCAACAAATTCTTCTACCCAACAAATTCATTTGCAACTTCGACCTCTCCAGCAAATTCACAGCGTCAAAATTTCACAACTTCAACCTAGTTGTAGCTTAAATGCAGCTTCAAAACTTTGATGTAGCTTCACATCTTTGATGTGGCATCACAACTTCAATGTAGCTTCACACCTTCAATTCAACTTCACAGCTTCGATGAAGCATCATAATTTCGTCTTGCCCAGTAACTATAGAAACCCTAACACAAGAGAGAGAGAGGCCCAAAAATTCAATATTCTTCTTCTTCTTCTTCTTTTTCATTTTCCATCTTCTACCTTGAGGAGATTGAACTTTCTTGAGATTATATCCAAATAAGGTCGAGTTCCTTCCTATATATAGGCTTTTGAGGGGTACGAATTGTTATATTTACGCCGACTTGTCCCTTCATGTAGGCTGAGTTGATTTTTGTGCCATGAAAAGGTCTTGAAGGGTCTTTTGACTCTACTTTGACTCAATAAATTTTTCTTTACAATATGTAACATGCCCAAATGGGTCTTCAATACGTGACAATGACTCAATTGACTTTATGACAAATCTAGAAGCACTCAATGGGTGATTGACCTATAAAATAAATTCCTTTGAGTATGAAATCTGTGCCTCAAGAAAAACAATAATAAATTTATTTTTCTTTTTACATAAAACCAATATTGCATTTGTCATTATTAAGACTGAACCTAGTTACATATTTCAACAATGTGTACCAATACTATTGGAGTAGAGAAACAACTTTGATTAGGTTGAATTATTGGCCTCTAGCATTTCTGCAACCATACATTCAATTTCACTCTTTTGGGCATAGGCATATCTGTAAGGCTTGATGTTTGGAGGAACACTTCCTGGAATCAAGTGAATAGCATGATCATAATCACTAATGTGTGGGAGGCCTTTGGGAATCTCAAATAGCCTGGAATGACTATCCAAGTCTTTCTGGAGATTTGGATAAATAGATGATTTCGATATTTGAACCTTTAGTGAGCATAATTGTGCAGTTATTCTCTATTGTTATTTCTTCAAAATATTTTCCATTCCATTAGAGTTGATTATCTTCCATGGTTTCCCCAAAATACCCCTTAATTCAATTTCCTTTCCTTCCCAAAAAAAATTCAAGAAAACTAAAATTAAAATCTATTATCCTTAAAGATTGTAACCATTGGACTCCTAGTACAACATCAACACCACCCATTGAAATGGCAATAATTAGACTATTCAATGCATATTCCCCCATGGCTAACATGATATTATGGCACTTTCCATAGAAATTTAGAATTCCTCCATTTACAACTATCACTTGACACTCTGGTGTTGGATATACAAAGAAATTCAATTCCTTGGTTATCTTACAATGAATAAAATTATGGGTGGTATATGAATCAACCAGCACTATTGTTGATCTAAAGATGATTTGAGGTTGTCATTGATGTCAACCCAAGTAGCACCAAGGGCTACCCTAATCTTACAAGGGAATTTTGACTTGAAAAATTACTCTATTTTGAGTCAAGGATATTCTATATAGATTCTACTCGTCGAGATGTTTTCGTTGATATATGGTGTGCCAAGTAATTCTTCATGCCTTGAGAGATATTCATGTTTGAAGTTAGTAACCCCGATTAGCAGGCTAAAACCCTATGGGGTTGTGGCATGACACTCATAATTGGTTCTGGTAATTGAATAGTCATTAATTGATAATTTTTTAAGCTCCTAAAATCCTTCCAACATTCTCTATAGAAGCCCCTTTCAACTCTATAAAATAAATCTCATATATTCTCCAAATGTAGCGATCGTGACATTTTCGCTATAACTTCATTTATGCAAAGTCTTAGATTCTAAATTAAAAAACCCATTTTATTTGCAATCTTGATGAAAGTCGTGACAAAATTTCAGAACTTAGTTAGCTATATTTTCAGATATATGATTTGTGGAAGTTAGGGTTTTTGTAGGCTGCCGAATTTCATCTCAAAGAAGTGACCTTGGGAAAATTGTCGTAACTCTCTCTTTGAGAAGAGGGTTGGAATTCTTTAAAAAGTGGCAGATAGTAGACGGAATTTTGTTTTCTGTATATCAATTTCAGAGTCGAAGGAGGAAACAGTGACATGTGGCACATCGTACAAGTTCGCTCTATTGAACTAGTCCATAATTAGGTCATTGTGAGAGATTGGGCATAACTTTGTCTTGAAGAGTCCAAATTAGGTTAGACCTATGGCATTGGAAAGAAGACTTATAGGGATTCTACAGGATTGAAAATCACATGTTGGGGATCTTAAATTGCAAAGATACATCAGATTAAATATCGTGCTCCTAGAAGGCAAGAAAAATTAGATCAAGTGTTGTCAAGGGGTGAAAAGGACCAGACTTTCTAGGGCAACAAAGAGCAAGGTGCAGCAAAATGATGTATCAGAGGTAAGCTATAGGTAAGTATCCTCTGTATGCATGTTCATCTCTTAATTGCATTAGCTTCTTTGTATTCTAATTTGTTGTTTTTAGCACTGGCATATGCTTTGTAGGATGAGGTAAGTTTTGCTATTAGCATGTCATGGGTATTTCCTTGAAGAATTTTTGCATGTATTATATATTCATCAAGAGAAGACTCAATGCATAATCTAATGTTATGAAGTATGAGAAAGGTTAGCATGATAAGAGTAGCAATAAAGGTGCAGAACAATAGCAAGAAGTTCACCACATGAAGTCTTCAAGTGGGAAACACTGCATACAAACATTGTAAAAGTATCATTGTACAGAGTCATTATAAAAGCATCTTTGTAAAAGTTGTACAAGTGTCTATCTGCCAAGAGTTGAAGAGGCAGTGTCAGGAGCTCTAGGATCATCATTAGGTGGTTGTGTCATATTTGGGGTTATGGTCTAGTGTGTCTTATTCTTCTATATCATTCTATATCATTTTAAAGTGGACCATTTTCCCTGGTACTAGAGTCCATTCTTCTTTTATTCTTCTACAGGGTGGTAGGGTGGTGCTATGCTGGTGCATGAAGTCACCAACAGGTTCAAGCCTGTGAACACATCAGGGTGGTAGGTTGGTGTTAGGGTGAGTTATAGCTCATTGGGTGTTGGGGCATCCATTCAGTTAACTACTGAATAATCTCAAGCATTGGATCATCCATCCAGTGGGAGTTGGAGAAGAATGATTTTCTAGATTCTAGGAAGTTAGAGCTTTCTTTTCAATTGGAGTTGAACATCAAAGAATGATTAGAAAAGCATTCGACGGTTTTTGACCCGGAGGGGGTTTTCCATCTAAATTTTTTGTGGATCCTGTGTTCTTTTATTCACTGTTGTTACTGCATAAACATTAATGATAATTGAAGATTAACTAATGCTCTAAAAAGATTTAAAAGTGCTAATTACTAAGGAATATTGATTCACACCCCCCCCCCTCTTACTATTTTCCAACAATTGGTATCAGAGCTTGGTTCCTTCAATAGTAGTTTAACAACTGGAAGGAGATCATGGAGTATACCAAGAATGGTGTACCTTTATTCAATGAAAATAATTATGCACTCTGGAAAGGAAGAATGGAGGTCTATCTCTTGGCACAATGTTACGAAGTATGGGACACTGTTCAAAATGGCTTTACACCAACTACAGATGAACAAGGTAAGAAGAATTTGGTAAATGATGCAAAAACAAAGAATATTATTATCAGTGGACTTATTAAATCTTCTTATCATAAGGTGTTGGGTTGTAAAACCGCCAAAAATGTATGGGACAAGCTTGAGAATATATCTCATCCTTTCAAAGCCAGTACAATTGCTATAACATTTATGGAAACATTTTAAATGGTACATGGAAACCCAAAGATTATTGTAAGTTGTAGAGATCCCATTTTCACTAGAAATTTTTGGACAAAATTATTTTCTTGTCTTGGTACTCAATTAGGTCATAGGTCATCTTATAATCCTCAATCTAACGAGAAAACTTAGATAGTCAACAAATATTTGGAAGGATATCTTTGTTGGTTTGTATCTGATAGACAAACATAATGGGTCAAGTGGTTACCTTTGGTAGAATGGTGTTATAACACTTCCTTCCATACCACAGCAAAAATAACCCATTTATGGAACTTTATGGATATAATCTGCATCCATGAAGTTGTTTTTAAGAGAAAATATAAAGGTTCAAGAAGTGGAATACCACATTGAGCATTAACAACAAGTTATCCATCTCTTAAACAATAACCTAACTTTGCCACATAATCGAATGAAACAAAAAGCAAATCAACATCATAGTGAAAGAATTTTTTAGGTAGGAGATAGGGCATTCTTATGACTACGACCACACGAACAAATGTACCTTAAGAAATATAAGAAGGATAACAAATTATCACCTAATTACTATGGTCCTTACAAGGTGTTGCAAAAGATTGGTACTATGGCATACAAATTAGAGTTGCATGTTGTTGATCTAAAGATGATCTGAGGTTGTCATTGATGTCAACCTAAGAAGAACAGGGGCTACCCTTATCTTGCAAGGGAATTTTGACTTGAAAAATTTCTCTATTTTGAGTCAAGAATCTTCTAGATAGATTCTACTCGTTGAGATGTTTCTGTTGATATATGGCACGCCAAGTAATTCTTCATGGTTTGAGATATATTCATGTTTGAAGTTAGTAACCTCAGTTAGTGGTCTAAAACCCTATGGGGTTGTGGCATGGCACTCATAATTGGTTTTAGTCATTGAACAGTCATTAATTAATAATTTTTTAAGCTCCTAAAATCAATCCAACATTCTCTATAGAAGCCCCTCTCAACTCTATAAAAAGAAATCTCATATATCCTTCAAATGTAGTGATTGTGGCATTTTCGCTATAACTTTATTTTTGTGAAGTATTAGATTCTGAAATTAAAACTCATTTTATTTGCAATCCTGATTAACTTCTTGACTAAATTTCAGATCTTGGTTCATTATATTTTTGGAGATATGATCTGTGGAAGTTAGGGTTTTTGAAGGCTGCCGAATTTCATCTCAAAGAAGTGACCTTGGGAAAATTGTCATAACTCTCTCTTTAAGAAGAGAATTGGAATTATGTAAAAAGTGGAAGATAGTGTACGGATTGTAGTTTTATGTATATCAATTTTAGAGCTGAAGGAGGAAACAATGACACACAGCACGTCATACAAGTTCTCTCTACTGAACTAGTCCATAATTAGGTCATTGTGAGAGATCGGGCATAACTTTGTCTTGAAGAGTCCAAATTGGGTTAGACCTATGGAATTGGAAGAAGACTCAGAGAGATTCTACAAGACCAAATATCACATTTTGGGGATTTGAAATCGCAGAGATACATCAAATTACATATCATTCTCCTAGAAGGGAAGAAAAACTAGATCAAGTGTTGTCAAGGGGTGCAAAGGACCAGACTTTCTAGGGCAGCAAAGAGCAAGGTGTAGCAAAATGATGCAGCATAGGTAAGCTATAGGTAAGTATCTTCTGTATATGAATGTTAATATCTTAATTTCATTAGGTTCTTTGTATTCTAATTTGTTGTTTTTGTTTAGCACTGACATATGCTCTACAGGATGAGGTAAGTTTTGTTATTATCATGTCATGGGTATTTCCTTGAATACCTTTTGCAGGTATTATATATTCATCAAGAGAAGACTCGATGCATAATCTAATGTTTTGAAGAATGAGAAAGGGTAGCATGACAAGAGCAGAAATCAAGGTGCGAAACAGCAGCAAGAAGTTCACCACATGAAGTCTTCAAGTGGGCAGCACTGCATGTAGACATTCTAAAAATATCATTGTACAAAGTCATTGTAAAGCATATTTGTAAAAGTTGTACAAGTGTCTATCTACCAAGAGTTGAAGAGGTAGTGTCAAGAGGTCTAGGATCATCATTACGTGGTTGTGTCATAGTTGGGGTTATGGTCTAGTGTGTCTTCTTCTTCTACATCATTCTATATCATTGTAAAGTGAACCATTTTTCCTGGTACAAGAGTCCATTCTTCTTTTATTCCTCTATAGGGTGGTAGGTTGGTGCTAGTCTAGTGGATGCAGTCACCAACAGGTTCAAGCCTATGAAAACTTTAGGGTGGTAGGGTGGTTCTAGGGTGAGTTGTAGCTCATTGGGTGTTGGGGCATCCGTTCAGCTGACTACTGAAGAATCTCAAGCGTTGGAGCGTCCATCCAGTGAGAGCTAGAGAAGAATGCTTTTCTAGATTCTAGGAAGTTGGAGCTTTCTTTTCAATTGGAGTTTAAGATTAAAGAATTATTAGAAAAGTGTTCGGTGGTTTTTGACCTGGAGGAGGTTTTCCACCTAAAATTTTTGTGCCTCGTCTGTTCATTTATTCACTATTGTTACTGCATAAACATTAATGATAATTGAAGATTAACTAGTGCTATTAAAAGATTTAAATGTGCTAATTTATAAGAAATACTGATTCAACTCCCCCCCCCCAACCCCCTCTCAATATTTTCCAATAATTGGTATTAGAGCTTGGTTCCTTCAATAGCAGTTTAACAACTGGAAGGAGATCATGGAGCATACCGAGAATGGAATACCTATATTCAATGAAAATAATTATGCACTCTAGAAAGGAAGAATGGAGGTCTATCTCTTGGCACAAGGTTACGAAGTATGGGACACTATTCAAAATGGCTTTACACCAACCACGGATGAACAAGGTAAGAAGAATTTGGTAAATGATGCAAAAGCAAAGAATATTATTATCAGTGGACTTATTGAATCTACTTATCATAAGGTGTTGGTTTGTAAAACCGCCAAAAATGTATGGAAAAGCTTGAGAATATATATGCAGGTGACTCAAATGTCAAAGAAGCAAAGCTTCAAATCTACAAAGAAAAATTTGAGCAACTCAGAATGAAAGAAGATGACAAAATTGTTGCATACTTCTAACACGTTGATGAAATAACCAACACTCTAGAAGGATTGGAGAGCCTGTTGACGAGAAGACTATTATATGAAAGATTCTTAGAATATTACCAGGAGATTCAACCCAAAGGTATTGGTCTTAGAATACAGTGCAAATCTAGACAAACTCAGCAAAGAGGAATTACATGGAGTTCTCATAGCATATGAAATGAGACTTGATGAAGAAGAGGGTACTTCACATCTAGAAATTGTGTTCGTTGCATCTAAGAAAACCAATAAGGACAAACAACCTTCAAAGGCAAAGACCTGCACCTACACCTAAAAGTGTGAAGAAAAGGAAGATGATGAAGAATGTTTTTCAAATGGATAATATGCTTACTTTATGAGAAAATTAAAAGTTGGTAAGGGAAAATTCAAAGGTAAACTTCCATTGATATGTTTCGGTTGTTGTGAGGTTGGGCATTTTGCAGCAAAATGTCCGAATAGAAGTGATGGAAACTCAAAAGGAAAGAAATGATTTAATAAATTCAACAAGTAAGGCAAGAAGAAAGGATTCAAAAGGAAATTTCTCTCTAAAGAAGATAGCTCACCATCCAATGAAGACAGTGACAGTGAATAAGAATCCAATGAGAGAGTATTGTTTATGGCCAAACATAATAAACAAGAGATATCAAACAATGAAGAAGAAGTTTTGACCATAGAATAATTTTCTAAGGAGGCAATCAAGCTTATAAAAGAGCTCAAGGCTGAGAATATTCGTTCCAATACTCTTGAAGAACAAGTTCAAGGTCTCAAAATTGAAGTTGAAGAACAAAAATGTATTGAAGAGTCACTTCAAAAGAAGTTGGAAGAAAGCAACCGAGAAAGGGAAGCATTAGAAGCCAAAGTAGTCTCGCTACGTAAGGAAGTGAAGAAGGGAAAACTGTCCAAAACTATGCCAACAGCTCAAGGGCATTGGAAGAACTCATCAACAATCAACGATCTTACAACGACAGAACTGGCCTTGGTTATAAAGAAGAAAAGGTAGGACCTTCTACAACAAAATACAATGAACCTATGAGATCTGACAGGCATGTATACTTCATTGAATAAGATTCGCAAGAATAGCCTTGGAAGACAATTCCCCGACGAATATTTCCATACAGGTACCAACATACTTTTCATGGCTATTATTACTCATGTGGAAAATTTGGTCATAAAGTTGTAGAATGTCTCACGTACCCTAGGAACCAATACAATTCCAAGAGATCTGTCAAATATGAACCTCCTAGGGCTCAACAAAACATCAATAGATTTGAACATTTAAGAAGTAATATTGAATGTTACAAATGGTGAAACTTTGGACATATAGACAAAGACTGCAGACTCGAAAATCCTCCAGAAGAATCTTCAAAGCCACAGTACAAATGAACATGGAAGAAGAAGAACATTGATAATTGTGCTCTCGCTCTCAAGGCTCAAAACAACAAAGATGTGTGGTATGTTGATAGTGGTTTCTCAACGCATATGACTATAGATAGAAAGAAATTTGTATCTCTGAAAGAGAAGAAGGACGATACCGTGTCCTTTGGAAATGATGAATCTTCAAATGTTATAGGATCAGGTACCGTCAGTCTTGGAAGCAAATATGCTCTAGCCAAGAATGTTCTATTCGTTGAAAACATGAATCAAAATCTGCTCAGTGTTGGAAAAATGTGTGATCAACAACACGCAATGTTATTCAACTCCACAAAATGTGAAATCAAGAAAGGAAGGTATGGTAAAATTGTGGCTATAGAAAGTCGAGCTCCAAACGACATATATGTTCTGGATGAAGCAACTAAATCATGTCTACTAGTTAAAGAAGATGAAAGTTGAATATGGCACAAATGAATGGGTCACATAAACTTTGACAATCTTGTCAGGATAAGAAAAAAGGAATCAGTACGAGAAATGTCAAAAATCTCAAAACCTTCCAACACACTATGTGAGGCCTGTCGGCACGGCAAGCAGACAAAATGCAGATTTAAAACAAAAGAACACTTTGCATCACATCCATTGGAATTGATACATACTAATCTATGTGGTCCTATGGGAACAAAAGGCTTAGATGGATAATTATATTTCATGTTAATGATAGATTACTATACCAGGATGACAATTGTCAGCTTCCTAGAGAAAAAATTTAAAGCATTTGAGTGCTTTAATGAAACTGATTTAAAAATAAAGCGTCTAAGATCAGATAATGGTGTAGAATTCACTTCCAAAATATTTTAGCAGTACTGTGATGAAAATGGAATAAAAAGACAACTTTCAACAGCACGAACACCTCAGCAAAATGGAGTTGTTGAAAGAAAGAACATAACCATTCAGGAAATGGGTAGAACAATGCTGAAGGATTCAAAATTGGATGAAAATTTCTAGTTTGAAGTAATTGATACGGTAGTCTTCATTATCAACAGCAGTCTTCTCATAAATAATTGCAATAAGACCCTATATGAATTATGGAAAGGAAAACCAACTAATGTAAAATATTTTATAATCTTCGAAAGCAAATGTTATATCAAAAGAGAAGATCAAAAGTTAGGTAAGTTTGAATCGCGTGTTGATGAAGTTATCTTTGTTGGTTACTCATGCAAAACAAAGGCCTATAAATGATATAATCTAAGATGAAAATAGATCGTAGAGAGCATAAATTTTACATTTGATGAAGATAGTGTTCTAATGAATAATGAAGAGGATCTAGAATCTTTGAAACTTGAGACAGAGGCTAAAAAAGGTATAGAGAAAATTCTAGAACAAGAAGCAACTGTCAACCAGGAAGAAGTAAATAATGATCAATAAGATATACAAGAACAACAACAAGAAGATCCTCCAAAGAGAACAAAATAATTGATTCAAAAGAACCATCCATCAAATCAAAGCATTGGTGACATAAATTAAGGAATTGGAACAAGAAAAGGTCGACAACTTCATTCATCACAACAAGCTCACATTGCTTTTCTAGCAAACTTTGAGCCTAGTAGTTTTGAGGAAGCCAACCAGAATGAACATTGGGTAGTAGCTATGTATGAAGAATTGGATCAAATCGATAAGAATAACACCTGGGAATTATTTCCACGACTAAAAGGTAAAAATGTCATTGGGACTAAATGGGTGTTCACAAACAAATTGAATGAAGATGGACAGGTTACCAGAAACAAAGCAAGATTGGTTTGCAAAGGCTATGCACAAGTGGAAGGAATTGTTTTCAACAAAACATTTGCACCAGTTGCCAGAATGGAAGCCATTCAGATGTTTCTCTCCTATGCATGTTCAAGAAAATTAAAATTCTACCAAATGGATGTTAAGTCAGCATTTCTAAATGGAGAATTAGAAGAAGAAGTTTGCATCGAACAACCTAAAGGTTTTCTACTATCAGAAAAAGAAGACTATGTTTGCAAGTTAAAGAAGGCTCTGTATGGTCTCAAGCAAGCTCCCAAAGCATGGTATTCTTTTCTTGATGGATATCTATGTCAACAAGGGTTCAAGAAAGGTACTTCTAATAGAAATATTTACGTACAAATAGATAAGGATAATTTAACAATCATTGAGGTATATGTGGATGATATAATATTTGGTAGCAATGATGATCGATTAAGTAAGAACCTTGCTAAAAAGATGCAAAGTGAGTTTGAGATGTCTTTAATTGGTGAGTTGACATACTTCTTAGGGCTTCAAGTTTCTCAGCAAGAGAAAGGAATATTTATATGTCAAGCCAAGTACATCAAGGAAATGCTCAAGAAATTCAAAATGGAAGATTGCAAACCCATCCTTACTCTGATGGTAATAGGTTGCAAATTGAGCATAGATGACTCATCTAAGGATGTGGATCAAAGGTTGTAAAGATATATGATTGGTAATCTTCTATATGTAGCAGCCTCCCGACCAGATGTTATGCAAGCAGTTGGACAAGTAGCAAGATTCCAAGTAGCACCAAAAGAATCACATATTTTTGTCGTCAAAATAATTCTTTGATATCTAAAGGGCACAATAGAATATGGCTTGTGGTATCCCAAGGGAAACAATCTCATTATTCAAGCCTTTACAGATGCATATTGGGCAGGAAGCATTGATGATCATAAGATTACTAGTGGAGAATCATTCTATTTAGGTGGTTGTCTCGTATCATGGTTGAGGAAAAAGAAAACCTCAATCTCATTATCTACAGTGTAAGTAGAATACATTGCAGCAGCAACTTGTTGTACTCAAGTCCTTTGGATGAAACAAACTTTGCACGATCTTCAAGTACAATTCAGTGAACCTATTCCCATCTTATGTGATAACACCAGTTGCATCAGCATCTCCAAGAATCGTTTCATGTGTTCAAAAACAAAACACATTTCAATAAAATATCATTTTCTTAGAGAGAAAGTCACTGAAAAGAATATCAAACTTGAATATGTTGGTACAAAAGAACAAATCATTGATATCTTCACTAAACCTTTACCTTGTGAAGCATTTGAATATCTTCGCCAGAAGCTTGGGATTCTCCCAAGTTCTCATTAGATTTTACTTATTCAGAAAATAAAGGGGGAGTGGAAGTGTGTACAGGTCCACATGATGGTTATGTGTTAGGTGGAGTTACCCTCTGCCATTGATGTCAAAGGGGGAGAGAAAGTAGTAGGAAGAGGTGCCCTGATCGCAGGGGGAGTACTTGTGTTGTCATCAATGCCAAAGGGGGAGATTATTGATCTAAATATGATCTAAGGTGTCATTTACGTCAACCCAAGTAGCACCAGGGGCTACCCTAATCTTGCAAGGGAATTTTGACTTGAAAAATTACTCTGTTTTGAGTCAACGACCTTCTAGATAGATTCTACTCAACGATATGTTTCCATTGATATATGGCATGCCAAGTAAATCTTCATGGTTTGAGAGATATTCATGTTTGAAGTTAATAACCCCAGTTAGTGGGCTAAAACCGTATGGGGTTGTGGCATGGCACTCATAATTGGTTTTTGTCATTGAATAGTCATTAATTAATAATTTTTCAAGCTCCTAAAATCAATCCAGCATTCTCTATAGAAGCCCCTCTCAACTCTACAAAAAGAAATCTCATATATCCTTCGAATGTGGAGATCGTGGCATTTTCGCTATAACTTCATTTCTATGAAGTCTTAGATTCTTAAATTAAAACCAATTTGATTCGTAATCCTAATGAATGTCACGAAAAAATTTCAGATCTTGGTTCGTTATATTTTTAGAGATATGATCTGTGAAGTTATGGTTTTTGCAGGTTACCGAATTTCATCTCAAAGAAGTGACCTTGGGAAAATCATCATTACTTTCTCTTTGAGAAGAGGATTGAAATTTTGTAAAAACTGGTGGATAGTGAATAGGATGTAGTTTTCTGTGTGTATCAATTTCAGAGCCGAAGGAGGAAATTTCTATGTGTATCATATGTTACACTCTCTCTTAAAAGCATAAGTTACAAAGGCATGCATACCTCCTTACTGGCATGAGTTACATTTCCTAGATGGGAATATGTTACTCTCCCTCTAGGCATGTGAGTTACACCTCCTTTATGCATGGATTCATTGTTCCTCCTATATATATGTGCCTCATTCTTTCTCCCCTCACTACTTGTGCATTGTAAACGAAGAATTTGAACTTGAGAGAGAGTTGGAGAGAGTTGAAGAAGATTGTGAGAGAGAGGCTTGGAGATAAGAGCGGAACTTAGTGAGCCAAGGTTGATTCAGTACTTCAATATTTTAGTGTTGATTCAGTAGAGGGGAAGTTTGATTTAGTGTGTGCGTCTGTTGTTGCTACCAATGATATTCGTGCTACAAATTGTTCATATTTGGGTGAACTTACACATTCTCTTAATCTCTCATTATACTGTGTATCTCTCATGAACAATTTATTTCTAATAGAAGAAGAATTTGGTAAGGTTTTCCCCTTGTGGGTTTTTCCCTAGTAATTGGACCTAAATTCTATGTGTCTCATTTTGTTCTTAGTTGTCTTCTATTTTGCATTTGATTTATGTTCTATCTACAATTGCTTATCTAATATTGTAGCATAAAGAAGTTTTGTCATAAGTGATTTTTACAACATAGAACATCATAATTTCAACATGGTATCAGAGTTTTTGTGAATACAATCTCCATTTCCAAATCTCTTTCTGTTGAAATATCTCTTGTTATCTGCTCCATTTGTAGCTTTTTTTGTTGGAATATTTCTCGTTGTCCACTCCATTTTCATCTCTCTTTCTGTTGAAATATCTCTTGTTGTACGCTCCATTTTCAACTCTTTCTGTTGAAATATATCTTGTTCATCTCTCTTTCTGTTGAAATATCTCTTGTTGTGCACTCCATTTTCAACTCTTTCTGTTGAAATATATCTTGTTGTTCCTTCTGCTTGCTGCTCATTTCTACTAAAATTTCTCTTCCCTTTTTCTGTTGAAATATTGAATTTACATATGAAATATCTCTTGTTGTCCTTTTCTATTTGCTACTAAAATTTATTGTTGAAATTTTATACTATTGAATTTTTTCTGCTGAAATTTTACTACTACCATTTTCCCATGATTTTAAGGAACCCAAGACATGATAGTAATTTTTCGTATATTAAATAAGGTGTTGCATGTGTTTAATAGTTTTGGTTTTGGTACTGGTTGATACATGCAAAAAGTAAAGAGTATGTGTACTTTTGTTTATGCATATGCAAGAAAGTGTTGCCTTGAAAAGAGGTATAATGCATAGAAGGTTGTGAAAGAATAACTGATAGAAATTGAATGTTGAAGATATTATGTGAGAAAGGTCACAATAATATTGGTTTTGGTAATTTTGATATTGGAGTTTACTAAAAATAGTGGTTGTAGGTAAGAATCGTGACTTTTGCAAAAGATGGAATGATAGTTTTCTAAACTAACCTCTTTTGCAGTGAACAAAGATGGATTATAACTAATATCATTGTAGGAAATGAATTCAAGTATTACATTCCTTCACTCTGGGATCAAGATTTGAATATATTTTATAAATTAGTGGAAGACATATGCATGCATTATGATATGTAATCATTAATATAAAATGTGGCACCAAAAGTTCACTCATCTTCACTATTAAGCATTACCTCATGTAAGAAAGATGGTTTCCAAAATGTCTAATATTAGAGTGGACCATAATGGGGTTTTCTAAATGGTGCTCAAGAAGATGCATTTCTTTTGCCAATGACATATGACTTATGGATAGTGGTAACCTATAAAGGTGGGATCAAAAGGGATCTAACAACTTCCTTCAATCCCCATTAATATATATATATATATATATATAATTATATATATATATATATATATATATATATTATATATATATATATATATATTCAAGTCTTATGTTGTTTCTTTGTGTCACTACTCTTGTTTAGATTTATCTTTATAGATCATTGCTTATTCTTCCTGCATAAGTATTTGAATTATTATTTCACTAACTTCTTGATAGGGATGCGATCAAGAAAAGCATACCTTGAAGATCAATAAGGTGCAGAATAGAGCATGAAGAGTAAACTCCAAGAAGAAGATGGTGCAAGGATAATGAAGAAGCATCTCTCACATCTAGAAAAGAAAGAAATACATACCTCATCACCAGGTATACTTTCAATATGTTTATTTACTTTTCTACTATTATTCTTGCTCTTCTTATGGGATCAACATGTACATTTGATGAATGTGAGGACCAAGTCCTTTGTATCAATATTGAGGAATATGTCTAGCCATCCCATGACTTGAGTGGACAAGAAGTGGACAAGAGCTCAAGACTCCTACAAGGAAGCTGGAATCAAGAAAGAGACCATCGTACCATTTAACCCAACACAAAACAGGCACTTAAGGATATTTGACTTCCCTATCTATTTGTATGTGTCAAAGGAAAAGAGTACCAAGCTAGAAGCTTCAAGTAAGAAAGGTATGATTGTTGGTTATTGTGAACATTCTAAGGCTTACAAAATATATGTGCCTGGTAAAAGAACTATATATTTTAGCAGAGATATAACATTTGATAAAGATGTAGCTCTTTAAAAACCCATAGACACTTCTCATCTTGCTAATGTTGAAATATAGGATGATGCCTTAGATGTGCAAGAAGATCCTAGGCTTGAGCCTAATCCTTCTGAGGAACCCCATGGATCCCATGGACTCCTTGGATCCTTCTCCATGTGCTAGAAGGAGGCATATGTGGCTTTGCGACACCCTTCAAGATGTTGATAAAAATGTTTCTCCCAAAGGAACCTTCAAATAAAGCAAGAAACCATATCAATTCCAAGGATATGTTGTATTCATGTGCAACATTATTCAAGTTGAACCATGCACTTTTGAAGAAGTTGTGAAGGCTCAAGTTCGGAAAGATGCAATGGCTGAAGAATATGAGTCCATCATTCATAATGATGTATGGGAAGTGGTTCCAAGACCACAAGGTAAATTTCTTATGTCTTTTAAATGAATGTATAAAATTAAACATGGTGTTGATGGTAATATTGAAAAAAAATATTAATCTAGATTTGTGACCCAAAGGTTTTCTGTTGGGTCCCTCTAATACTAGTGATTACCCCATTACTATTGTAGTTGTACCCCTTATTAATATTGTTTTGCCCCTATTGCCCCCATGTTGTTATTACTGTGCCCCATAGAATCCCTCTATTGTTATTTTTGTGGCTTTATATTATTATTTGTTAGGTCGGCTGGGTTATATTGTGACTCCTTAGACTCCTATATATAGAAAGGAGGTTTTGTCATTTGTATCATCCAAGAATTGTTCATTTATGTAATGTATAGGAGGTTTCCCCCTCGAAGAGGATGAATTCTAAGGTGTTGATCTATCTTTTCTATCTTTTCTTGAGCTGGTTCATAACATTTGGTATCAAAGCTTTGGATTCTAGGGTTTCGCTGCTCCAAACAGGTCATCATGGAATTTTCACAATAACTTTTTTCTGCGACGTTTCAGAAGCTACAAAAAAAACCCATTTGAGAAGACATCGCGCTGAATCTCGGGTCCGAATTTCAGAGCGTTTTGTGCTATATTTGTGAAGATATGATCTGATGAAGTTGGTCTTTTTGCAGACTCCTGAATTACATTCCAAACAAGTGACCTGGGGAAAATCATCATAACTTTTTCTCTGAGCATTGGACTGAAATTGCGTAAGAAGGTGTAGAAAGAGGACGAACTTTAGTTTCTTGTATATATTTTTTACAGCCAAAAGACGAAACAGGGACTCATGGCACATCGTACAAGTTCGCCCTACTGAACTAGTCCATAATCAGGTCACTGTGGGAGATTTCGCATAACTCTTCCTTGGAGAATCCAATTTGGATCAGACTAGTGGCATTGGAAAGAGGACATAGAGGGATACTGAAGGTCACAATTATAGAACTGGATGATTTGAATGTACGAGGTACATTAGAGGCAATATCGAGCTCCTACAAAGTGAAAAAAGGCGTGTAGATTCTTTTAAATTTTTGCTTAAGATTGGTTTGAAATTTATTTTGGAGGAATTCAAAGGGCATAGTAGAGCATTATTATCGGTAACTAATGCCCCGAGGAAAGAAAATGCAAACACCTAGTAAGGAACCTGAAAGCTCTAGCATGACTCATGAAGAAGAGGAAGAAATGCTACATGATATATCATAATTACAAGAACAAGTGAAACAAGTATCACTTGCACAAAATGCAACAAAATCTAAGATGGATGGTTTAAGGAAAGATGTAGAAGCTAAGATGGATGGTTTAAAGAAAGGTATAGAAGCTAAGATGGATTATTTAAAGAAGGGCGTAGAAGCTAAGATGGATGGCATGGAAGCTAAGATGAATGACATGGACGCTAAAATTGATGGCAGAATTGACAATAAATATGAATAAGTTGCTCCAAGGAATGGTCACTAATGGTGAAAAGGTACTAAAGGAAACTCATGATCAGAACAAAAGAAATGTTAATCATGATTCCATAGACTCTAATGTTGGATCGAAGACCCACCATATTCCAAAATCGATATGAGGAAGTTTGATGGCAAGGATCCCACAATATGGATATTACAGATGGAGCAATTTTTCGATCTCAATAATGTGCAAAACACACAAAAAGTACGTATGGCAACTTTATATTTGACACCAAATCAGTTTATATGGTATCAATGGCTTTGCTCTCGTAAGCAATTTATCACTTGGGCAATTTTTACGAAATAATTCATAGCACATTATGAGGATACAAAAAGCAACACTTTTTTTAGCCAATTAATAAGTCTCAAACAAAAGGGTTCAATAATGGAGCACATTGAGGAGTTCCAAAAATTGAACATAAGGGAAAAAAATATTCTAGAGGAGCATAGGATTGATGTGTTCATAGGGACTTTAAAGGATAATATCCAACATGATGTTTGCCTTTGGGAACCCCATTCATTAGAGAAGGCATTCAGGTTAGCAAGAAAAATGGAAAGCAAAATTATGGCAACAAGGAAGCATACCACTCACAACTATAAAGATGGAAGTGTTGTTGCCACTAGTCTTCCACGACTTGTAAGGTTGACACCACAACAATTGGAAGAAAAAAGAGCAAAAGGGCTTGTTACAGTTGTGATAGCAAATACACTAAGGTCATAAGTGTGCTGAGAAGAAATTATTCTACATAGATTGTGAAGAGGAAGAAGAAAAGGAGCAAGAAAGGTCAAAAGAAGAGGATATACTCCAGGAACAAAGCCTAGATGAAGAACAAATGAATCCGACCATATCTTGTAATGCATTGGCGGGAATTACCACTCCTCAAACCATCAAGATAGAAGGACAAATCAAGAAGAAAAAGGTAATAGTGTTGATTGATTCAGGAAGTACTCACAATTTTATCATTGTAAGGTAGCAAAAGAATTGAATTGCTTCTTATATCCAGCACCAGAGTGTCAAGTGATGGTTGCAAATGGAGGAACAATAAATTGCTCTGGAAAGTGCCATAATATCAAGCTATCCATGGGAGAATATGTATTGACTAGACCAATGCTTTCCATTCCAATGGGAGGTGTTGATGTTGTACTAGGAGTCCAATGGCTACAATCCTTGGGTACAATAGCTTTTAATTTTCAAGAACTTTTCATCAAATTTTCTACGGAAGGAAAGGAAGTTGAATTAAGGGGTATTGCAGGGAAACCAGGAAAGATAATCAGCTCTAATGGTATGACAAAGCTTCTAAAAAAGGAGCAAAGAGGTGTAATTGCACAATTATGTTCGCTAGATGTTTCCACATTGGAATCATCTATTTCTCCAGATCTCCAAAAAGTCCTGGACAATCATTCCAAGGTATTTGAGACTCCCAAAGGTCTCCTACCTGTGCGTGGTCATGATCATGCTATTCATCTAATTCCAAGAAATGTTCCTCCAAACATTAGACCGTACAGATATCCCTATGTCCAAAAGAGTGAAATTGAACGTATGGTTGCAGAAATGCTAGAGGCCAAAAGGCATGACCAAAACAAGGACACAAGTTCTCTTGACAGTGAACCTCCAAAACAAGGACACAAGTTCTCTTGAGAGTCAACCTTCTTCTTGACTCCTCTTCCACTTCAATCTTTTGAGCATTGAGACATTGTCACCAACGAGATCTTATCGAGATCTCTTGTGAGACCTCCTCATTGTCATCATCAACAAACTATGGTTGTACCAAACTGTTATATCCTCAAGACTGTATTTTTGATTCGAGACAAAGAGACCCTTTACTGTGAGATAGTATCGAGCTTGTCTCTACCATGTTGTATCCTAGACTGAGCTCCTACACCGAAACAATATCTGCATTATTTATCTGACACTTACCTCATACGAAATTCCAGAGTGATCTTTGAACTTCTTCACTGTGATTAGCCCAAAAGAGATCCTCGTTGCCCCTACTTATCTATTTGAGTTCCATCCAAACTGTAGCCTTCTATACCGAACTGTGGCACTGAAACTTCCTCCTGAAATGTTCATACGAATCTCAAACGGTAATCCGAACTTGTCTCTTCAATAGACCACCGGAAATCCGAACTTGTCTCTATCACTGTTAGCCGAAAAAACCGAACATTTCAACACTGACTGTGGAAATGTGAAGTGCCTTCACCCATATATATAATGGTTGCCTTCTATAAAAAAGTCGATGGGTGATCTTGAACCGGTGTCTCCAAATAAGTGAGACGACATGAGATTGTTATTTCATTTTGATTTAGGAAAAATTCTTGAATCTCACACACATGAACAAGATCATACTATGTCGAAAAGATTACAAAAGGATAAATCGTTGTGCAAAAATAAAATATTTCGATGTATTAAAGGAAATATAGGATAAAAGTATGGCTCACCCATCCTTTGTGCCAAGTTTGTAGAATTTATGGTGTATCTTCACCACTTGACCTTTGTAGATAATACAATTGTAGTCGTTCGCTACATAAAGATTACAAAAGGATAAATCGTTGTGCAAAAATAAAATATTTCGATGTATTAAAGGACAACGGTATTTTTTAGGATAAAGTATGGCTCACCCATCCTTTGTGCCAAGTTTGTAGAATTTCTAGTGTATCTTCACCACTTGACCTTTGTAGATATATGGCTCACCCATCCTTTGTGCCAAGTTTGTAGAATTTCTAGTGTATCTTCACCACTTGACCTTTGTAGATAATACAATTGTAGTCGTTCGCTACATAAAGAAGATCATAATAGTTGATTATGAGAGCATAGATAACACATAATAAATTAAATAACAAACTAGTGGAGCAACAAATTAGCAAAATATAATTTTAAGTGAAATGCATTGCATATATGTATGTTAACTCACCTTCATTTAGGAAGAATAACTTCCATTTTCTCTGTTTGCTTCCTTCATTTCTTTCTGTCTGCTTCCTTCATTTCCTTTTCCACACCCAACAAATGAAACCAAGACCAAACTAAAAAAAATGAAAAAAAAAACGAAGGAGTAAAACACACCCAACAAATGAAACCAAGACCAAACTAAAAAAAGAGCAAAAAAACAAACCAACAAAGGAAAATAAATACAACTCAAAGCATGGCCATGCTCAAACTCATAAAACAAAACATATGAACAAGAAAAAAGAAAAGTTGCAAATATCCCCTTTGCACATCATCTCTCCTACAATGTGCTCTCCTCTGCTGAAAGGGGAAAAAGTGGGTTAAATAAGGTTAGAATATACACAATATTAGTAATGGTAAACATATTTCAAAACCAATAATTATTCATAATAGAAAACACACCTTCCCTAGAGTTTGTTTTATAAAAATGGACTTTGTATTCCACTTGTCCGTGCTCATCAAAACAAGCCATCTACAACAGATACAAAATAAGATATTAGAATCGTTATATAAGTTAAACTAAAGAGTCGAACACAATAATTAATCATAATAAGAAACACACATTTCTGTAAGACTGTTATATAAAAGGGGAGAGCCCATTTTGTATTTCATGTATTCATCCTCAATGGAGGAAGCCAATGGAGGAAGCCATTTGCACTAGATAAACAATAAAATATTAGATTTCTAGTAGAATTTAAACTAGAGTTTCAAGGTATGAACTTGTCATGCAACTTAGTTCGAGTACAATTATATTATGTGCTATATCTCAAAAGTATATACATTTTATAAACTAGATGTACTTCTACTACAAATAATACAAACAATGTTTTCATAAAATGAAAATTTTTAGTAAAAGGAATTTAAGCATATCTAAACATATTGAACACCCAAAATCCCAGGGTCCACAAGGAGTAGTGTTGTGCGTTAGCACGATGGTTGATTGGCTGCTAGTATGCTTGTCCACTCAACCTTACCCACCTCCTCTACAAGGCACGTTGTGGGGTTGTGCATCTGATGTGCAGCAAGAAAACATACGCTGCACCATCCTAGACACTGCATCTATAGTCACTCACTCCACAAAGTAATATTATATATGATATCACAAATAAAACACGTGGGAAAATGAATAACAAAAATACAAAGCAACAAATTAATCATACACATACCTGTTCGCACTTGGCTAATGTTATCGTAGCAGCAACAATGAAAAATAAGCCCTGAAATTGTGAACCTCAATATAACATTTCCCTTTATTATGTATCAAAGTTCTTGGAAAATCTCAAACCTCACACCCATTAACAAGAGCATACTACCCTAAAGCCATGACAAAAGGAAAAATCGATTCTCAAAAAATACATATTTCAGTTGCTTAAAGAACAATATTCTTATGTAGGAAAAAAAATATGGCTCACCAATTGTCCAAGCTGCATTGGTACAATGTCTAGGGTATCTTCACCTTGACCTTTAAGGACTATACAATTGTAGTCGCTCACTACACAAAGAAAATCGATATAGTTGAGAGTGAGACACATATAAAACATATAATAAATTGAAAAGCAAGCAAATAGATTCACAAATGAACGCAAGATAATTGTGAGTGACATCAATTGCATATAGTCAAGGTGATTCACCTTCATTTATGAATGATAACCTCCATCTTCTATGTTTGATTTTGATTTTCAATCCTTGATGCCTTCCTTCCTTCCTTCTGCACATCCAATAAACAAAACCAAGACCAAACTACAAGAAATGAGAAAAAAATGTAAAACAAAGATAGAGTACAACAAAAAGCATGACTATGCTCAAACTCAACAAAAACAAAACATGTAGACAATAACAAACAAAAAATTGCAGACTTCCCCTCTACAAAATATCTCTACTGCAGTGTCCTCTCCTCAACTGAGAGGAAAAAAGTGGGGTGAATAACATCAAAATTCAAACATAGATAGTAATGGTAAGCATATTTCAAAACCAATAATTATTCATAATACCAAACACTCCATTTTGTATTCGACTTACTTGTGCTCACCAAAACAAGACATCTACAACAAATACATAATAAGATGTTAAAATCAATATATTCGACTTACTCATGTCCACCAAAACAAGACATCTACAACAAATACATAATAAGATGTTAAAATCAACATACAATTTAAACTGGAGAATTCAATGCAATAATTATTCATAATATGAAACATACTTGAGTTTTGTTATATAAAGGGGGATAATCGATTTTGTATTTCATGTTTCACTCAGTGTTTACACTAGAACACATTGAATTCAATGAATGCCTTTAATTATTTTAGTCTATATTTAGGCCATAACACATTGAATTCCCATGGTGCGAGCCGTCTCTCCAGGGAGAACTTTTGAAATAGAAAATCAAGGACTCTCTAAGAACTTGTGACAAGGGAGAACTTTTGAAATAGAAAATCAAGGACTCTCTAAGAACTTGTGACAAGGGTGCTAAGATAACCTTGAAGCTATCCACATATCAAATTGTTTAGAGTAATTCAATATAGTCATGTCATAGTAATTTGAATGAATAATGTTTTGTGTACTCGTGTGAAGGCCAACATTTTGGGCTTTTGTTTTAGAGATTCATAATGAGGAGATGATTTGTTATTGCAGTGCCTACCTAAACCAATTCTATGACTATCACTAATGCTTATGGTTTGTGGATGACTCTTGATACCTTCTAGGTGATCTCAGGGATTTTTCAATTACCTATCATATGTCAAGGGGAAAGGGTTACTAGTTTCAAGCTAGAACTTCTGGGAAAAACATTTGTTACTTCAACAACTTCTTATCTGGATAGAAGATTTGTGTACATAAGGTCAAGCTATGGAGATTTGTAGCTTATTAAATTTCATCAATAGCTAATCGTTTCAAGCTCACATGTAGAAGTTTTGGAAAGATATGTAAATATCGATCTTATAATGAAATTTTGTATTTTAGATGAAAGTCAAGCATAAGGTCAACATTTGTTGCTTCAACAACTTCTTATCTAGATAGAAGATTTGTGTACATAAGGTCAAGCTATGGATATTTATAGCTTATTAAATTTCATCAATAGCTAATCGTTTCAAGCTCACATGTAGAAGTTTTGGAAAGATATGTAAATATAGATCTTATAATGAAATTTTGTATTTTAGATGAAAGTCAAGCATAAGGTCAAGTTGTTCCCTGTTTTGGAGCATTTAAATAGGGTGTTCTCATACAGTCTAAAATCATGAGCACGCATCAACAAAGTTACCATGCAAAAAGGAGATTTAGTCATATTTGATAGTACCCACTGGATTTTCTATAATTGTAGTCACAATGTTCTTCAGGTTCTTTTGCCCACTGATGGAGTAATATTGTCTATTTGGAAATTGGAGAAACATTTGGTCATTTAGTTTGATATAAAGCCCATTGGTGATGATCCTATGTGGACTGGAAGGGCATATATTTAACTTTATATTTAATATGAGAAGAGGGAAACTATTTGATAAGAAAGAAATTCCATTGGGTATGAAAGCAATCAGTGTTCGCACTTTTCGGCCTAAGAATTCAACACATATTTTTGTAGTGTTACATAGGAATGACAGGATGAAAACTATATACAATAGCTTTTCTAATCATGGTAACTTATGGTTTGTTGTGCCTGATGGAAACAAAAGGGCCATGGAGCAATGCGTAGGTTGGGTGGTGATTTCAACGATATTTGGAGCCTACAACAATATTAGTGTTGATTTTGGGTAGCATCGGATGTGCTCTAACTCTGAAATTTTGTGGAGGGGCTAGGACACATGAGATCTCCAAGACCCAGAAATCATTTGGAGAAGTTCCACCTAGATGAGGAGTTATTAAAATAATTAATATTTTTAATGGGGTTCCTAAGTCTAAACTTAAGAAAATAAAAATATTAATGGGTTTTAATAAAAATATGGGTGAGAAGCTTCTAAGAGACAAGGATCAAGTCTTATCTTAGCCATTGATTAAGGACTTAATCTCGTTCGTTGATTCATCAACGGTAAAAGTATAAGAGGAGGCTTGAGGGTCAGTTGGAGACACAATATATTGATCAGTCAATTCGATTTTTTTGGTGCGTGGTTTGCTGAAAAAAATCAAACAAGTGATCTGAGTTGCAGCAAAGGGGCAGGGATAGTTGGGGTTGGAGGATCTTCTTCGAGACCCCGAATACTCACAGAGAGAGGCAGAGATACGCTAGAGGAGGGAGTGCAGACCAAGGAAGGCTAACATTGGGCCAAGAGGGCCCACACATTGCTTGACGCAGTGCCAGCATAGGGGAAGAGCTGCCCTCCTGCAGAAGTCCAAATTCAGCTAGGGAGCAACATGATCAGCGGAGAAGGTTGGCGTCAGAGCTCCTAGAGGCAGAGGAGGAAGCACAGAGTTGACGCAGTGTCTCAAAGAGGCCCACACAGGCCCATGCAACTACTGCGAAGGGGCAGTGCAGTTGTACATGGGGATGGTCAGTCCCATTGCCTGATCGGAGGGATTGTCCCGGGTGAAGTGATGTAATCTTTGTAACTGGATAGCCTAGAGGGCATCCAGAGTTGTATTGGAACTACTGCTTAATAATAGAAAACCCTCAAAGTTGTTGCATCGGTTTTCCTGCATTGGGCTTTTCCGGGGACATTTGTCCAAAAATAACAGTGTCCCTTGTTTGTTTGTCTCATATTTGTCTTAGTTTATGATCTGTATGTCAATGTAGTCTATAGTAGTGATTTTCATCACTGTTTATAAATTAAATAACTTGTTGAATGAAATAACAAGTAGGAGATGCTAAACCAATATCTGCAACAGGATTTATGTTTCTAAAGATTCAGAAATTTTCACATGGTATCAAAGCATTGCACATCATAGGATGTTGAAGACATCAACCGAGAGATCCAGTGAATTTGCTGCAGAGAAGCAGTTGTCCCAAGTGACAACGTTGTTTCAAAGGCAGAGGAGCAGCTAAAGGAGTGACGCAGAGCTAAAGAAGTGACGCAGAGGCTCACACAATGCTTGTGTCAACATTTCGAGCCTGTAGAGGGTGACGCGGTACCCGAGAGGAGTTCACGCAGTGACTACGTCATCTCTCTTGGCCAGCGCAGAGCCTGAGAGGCTCAAATCAGTCAATTGTCAGGGATGGAGGAGCAGAGCAGTTTCAATCAGTGGAGTTGGTGGGGCATTGTTGCTGTTGGTGTAGAAGAGTGTCTGTGGAGACAAAGTCAAGGTAGAGGGATTCATTGCCTTGACAGATTTCTAACCAAAGAAATCTAGATCCGACTTGCAGCAGCAAAGGAGGATTGGAGAGGAGTGATTCGACATTTGGCCGGAGGATTTCCATGAAGGAAATCAAGACTCAGAGGGAGTTTAGAGGAGCTTGTTCCTTAGAGGATTTCTAGCATCGAAGAGATCTAGATCTGAGTCTTGTTGAATTAACAGCAGGAGAGGGAGAAGAGAACTAGTCCTATTTTTGTTGAGCAGAGATGGCAATCAATGGACTAAGGGATCAGGACAGATTGGATGGAGCATCCAATTTGTCATCTAGAAGGGCAGGATCCTAGTAGTCCTAGACAAGAATCACATCAAGGACTATGCCTTCAAGGTAGTTGTTTCAGTTGACGCTGATCCGCTGAAGAAGTACGAGAAGGCCCAGGCAAAGGCTAAATGCATGATTCTAGACGATGTCAAAGATCATGTGGTCCCACACATTGCTGAGAAGGAAACATCAAGGGAGATGTGGGAGAAACTAACCACCTTGTACTAGGGGACTTTCGTTCAACGGAAGATGCTACTAGAGAATCAGCTGAGACAGTACCAGATACAGAAGGGAGAAAAGATTGATCCCTTCCTTCTCAGGTTGCAAAGGATTCGAGACCAGCTGACTTCTGTGGGGTCTACACTAGATCCTAATTTCATGGTCAGGATTGCCCTGAATGCAGTCACCGAAGACTGGGAGACATTTGTCTAGAGTATCTTGGGCAGAGCTTCTCTCCCCAGTTGGGAGGAAATCTGGGTAGCTCTTCGACAAGAAGAGATCAGGAGGCTAACCAAGAAAGGAAGTAGTGGCAAAGGAGCACGGGTCAAGAAGGACAAGGAGGAGGATGTAGCTCTCGCATCATCGAGACAACATGGGTAGCAGAAACGAAAGAAAATATCCAAGGTCAAATGGTTCAGGTGTGGTGAACTAGGACATTTCGCCACTCAGTGCCCCCGGAAGAAGGGCAAGGAAGAGGCCTTTGACTCAAAGGTTGCTCCAACGAAAGATTGCAAGGAGGATGATGACAAGGATTGTGCCATGAGTGCTCATGCACCTCTAGACAAGAGATGGGGCGACATAGAGATGTAGTTGGGAGGACTACACACGGGCATGATCCTTTAGGTGCCCAAACTCTTAAGATCACATATGGCTATGATAGCCCTTAACGACAATAGCAAAATGACGGGTGTTGGTTGGTGCGAGGTGTGATGAAGCAACAATGGCAGAGCCAGAGTGCCAAAGTCTAAAGCAACGCAGTGGATGTTGTAGCAGTGCGAGAGGCAGAGACCAAATTGCAGTAGCTCAAGAGCAGCATAGGTAGCTTCAACATCACGAGGCATCCATACTGAACAACATGTCATTTTTTGGGTGAAGTTTCAGTTACTTCTCAGTAACTGAGTTGCAGTGCAACAGTTAGTTGTGTCAGTGCTATGGGCAGCATGATGCAACATTTTGAGAGGGAGCTGCAATATAGATGTAGCGGTGACAGTGGCAGAGTCATGGGCAACAGTACATGATGCGGCAGTGTAGTGGATGAGGGGCAACAGGCCAAGCATCAGTAGCACAGAGGACCGATGCAGTGGATTAGTGTAATACTTCTATTGAGAAGTATTGTTAAAGCACATTCCTTGCTAAGAGGGAGTGTTGATTTTTGGTAGCATCGGATGTACTCTAGCTATAAAATTTTGCGGACAGGTTAGGACACATGAGATCTCCAAGACCCAGAAATCGTTTAGAGAAATTCCACACGGATGAGGAGTTATTAAAATAATTAATATTTTTAATGGGGTTCCTAAGTCTAAACCTAGGAAAATAAAAATATTAATGGGTATTAATAAAAATATGGGTGAGAAGCTTCTAACAGAAGAGGATCAAGTCTGTTTTAATCTTAGCCATTGATTAGGGACTTAACCTCGGCTGTTGATTCATCAACGGGAAAAGTATAAGAGGAGGCTTGAGGGTCAGTTGGAGACACACCATATTGATCAGTCAGTTCGATTTTTCTGGGGCGTGGTTTGCTGAGAAAATCAAACAAGTTATCTGAGTTGCAACAGAGGGGCAAGAATAGTTAGGGTTGGAGGATCTTCTCCCAGACCCCGAATACTCGGCACAAAGAGGCAAAGATACACCAGAGGAGGCAGCGCAGACCAAGGAAGGCTGACATTGGGCCAAGAGGGCCCACGCAATGCTTGACGCAGTGCCAGCGCAGGGAAAGAGTTGCCCTCCTGCAGAAATCTGAATTCAGGCTGACGTTAGAGCTCCAAGAGGCAGAGGAGGCAAAGGAGAACTGACGCAGTGTCTCAAAGTGCTCCACACAGCTACTGTGAAGGGGCAGCGCAATTGTAGCCGGGGATATTTAGTCCAGTTGCCGGATCGAAGGGATTTTGCCAAGTGAAGTGAGGTAATCTCACTTAGGTTTTCGCGAGTATATTTTTATCTTTGTAACTGGATAGCCAAGAGGGAATCCAGAGTCGTATTCAGAACTACTGCTTAATAATAGAAAACCCTCAGAGCTGCTGCATCGGTTTTCCGACATTGGATTTTTCAAGGGACGTTTGTCCAAAAAGAACAACGTCCCTTGTGTGTTTGTCTCATATTTGTTTTAGTTTATGATCTGTATGTCAGTGTAGTCTACAATAGTGTTTTTCATCACCGTTTATAAATTAAATAACTTGTTGAATGAAATAACAAGTAGGAGATGCTAAACCAGTGACTGCAGCAGGATTTTTGTTTGTAAAGATTCAGAAATTTTCACAACTAGGCCACCCATAAGTGTGAGGAGAATCATTGCAAAAAACATTGGTTTAAGTATTAAGGTTTTCGCAGTACATTATATTAGATATCATTTTGGGATTCAACTGTGTTAAGTCATTCATCTATGACCATTTCCGTGAGAGGTAGTCGTAAGTGGGCTTGATTGTGGGGAAAACTCCACAGTTAAGCATGCTTGAGCCAGAGGCGATCTGGGATGGGTGACCTCCCGGGAAGTCCTGGTTACTGGGTGTAAGCCCCGGAAGTGATGATCGACGCTATGTGATTCATTTCACTAGTTTCAATCCCACTTCTTCACCCCTGTGAGCATCACCCGATGCAATGAGTGTTAAGTGGACTATTCAAAAATCATGAGAAATCAGTCCGTTACGACTACCTCTCAAGGAAATGGTCATAGATGAATGACTTACTTAACGCAGTTGAATCCCAAAATGATATCTAACATTGGTTTAATTATGTTTGTGGGCAATACAGCTCTCGTACACCTTGTAACCTTACTAGTTACCAAATCAAACAAAATGAATCTCATAAAATAGGACTTTGGTGCACAGTTTTGGTCAATGAGTTGCCATACAAGAAAATTGTTCTCTTCTTCACAAGTTTTTCCCAACGCTAATCTCGCTTATTCAAACTCTACGTTGATGATTATTTCTCATTGGACATTTTTTTAGCTTGAAGAACTCAAATACAAAGGTGGTCTTCTCATACCAATTGTGACTTCTTTCTTTGTTCGTTCCACAACTATAAAAATCATTTTGTTTTATATTTGTATGCAGACATCGACTTGCAATCTCTTCCATTCTCCTAGCAGGGATAAGCGATTGAAACACCCAACGATGTATAAAGTAGCACAGTTGTTTGTCTACAACAACATGTTTATGTCTACACAACACAAAATTAAAGGGGTTGCGGTGATATAGAAAAATGTTTTGGATTTAAATGATTTCACTACAAACATCAGAGACGATCTCAAAGAGTTCTTTGGGAGAAAAGTATCATTGAAGCTTCCCAGCATATCTCATAACAATTCCAGCAAAATGGAAGTGCAAAGTTAAGTGAAATGTGCTTCTACAGCATTGGATCTCTATTGATGAGGGAGTCATCACTGCCATACCACCTATCCTTGGGTTTGTGTGAGTTTGCACCACAAAAGGCTTTGCCCTTTTGTGGGAAAAGAACCCAATCATTGGTATTTTGTACCCAAGTTGTTGGTGTGAAATCAAGAAAAGGAATTATTATTTATTCATTGTTGCAAGTGGAGAACCCTTAGAGGAGCAAGTGTGACCTAAGGCTACGACGAAGGGTCTTGATCAAATGAAGAACTTAATTTTCCTTAAGTTAGTTGGGCTTTGTCTAGAAACTTCAAGTTGGCCTAGAATTGGAAAGACACCATACCAAGGAGGCCACATATTTCAGGAAGTCGAGCTAGGTACAGAACAAGGAGGGTTTCATGCTTGCCTTTTTGTCTTATGCTCTGGTTCAGGTTCAAGGAGGACGTTGGCTTTGTTCGGTGAGGGTTTCAATGGACAAGTCTATGCATCCAAGTAATGGAAGAGAATTGTGGAAAAGGGTCGAAATTTTTGGGCTAATAGCAGTGGTACTTCTATGATCTAGCCACAGAGTCTTGTACCTTATTAGAGAGCCAAAACACCTAGAATAAGGTTTTTTTGGTATGCCGCGAGGATTGGAGGAAAGTTGGAGTAACGTTGCATGCCTTAGAGGACCAATGCAACAAGTACAAGGCTAGAAGAAAGGTACCGCAGGTCTGAGGTAACCCTAGATTTCGGACCGTAGAGATCTGTAGTAAGGGCTAGGATATAAATCAAGAAAATAACCCGAACCGTGGTTGCTTGGAGGCTAAGTGATAGCGTCATCAACGAGATAGATTACTAAGGTTGGAGGGTTTTTCGGACAATAGTTTTGATATGTCATAATTAGGGCTTCTTCCTATGCAAAGAGCTATCTTATGGTATGTCCAAATCTCAGTGAAAGAATAGCCCACATCTATGATGAATGAAGAGGGTCGAGACCCTAGAAAGGGAGGCAAATGACTCTTTGTTGTGTGTGGAAGTTTGAGATAGAAGGACAGGGGCAAGGGTGATTTAGTAAAGGAAAAGAGAAGGTTTGTTCAAAGGTTTGAACAACAGTTCTAATTAGCCCTAAGAATAGGGATATATAACACATCGTATCACTGTTGGTGGGTTCTTTGGAATAGCCCTAGATTAACATTGCATGCCTTAGAGGACCAATGGAACAAGTACATGACTGGAAGAAGGGTATCACAAGTCTGAGGTAACCCTAGATTTGGGGCCGCAGAGATCTATAAGAAGGGGTAGGATATTAGTCAAGAAAATGACCAGAACCGTGGTTGCTTGTAGGCTAAGTGATAGCGTCCTCAACGAGATATATTGCTAAGGTTGGAGGGTTGTTCATGAGGTTTCAGACAAGAGTTTTGATATGTCATAGTTAGGGCTTCTTCCTATGTAGAGAGCCATCTTATAGTATGTCCAAATCTCAGTGAAAGAATAGCCCACATCTGTGATGAATGAAGAGGGTCGAGACCCTAAAAAGAGAAGCAAATGACTCTTTGTTGTGGGTGGAAGTTTGAGATAGAAAGGCAGAGACAAGGGATATAGAACACATCTTATTATTGTTGGTGGGTTGTTTGGAATAGCCGTATATCGGGACAATTTATGGAAACAAATTGCAGAAGAAAGGACAGTCTTGGAAACCCTAGATTAGTCATGGTGTTCACTGTGTATGGGTTATTTTGGAATCCCCTTAGAATGCATCTAATCATTGTTAGTGGGTTGTTTGCAATAGCCCTAGATATGGCCAATTTAAGGAGACAAATTGTAGAAGAAAGGGAACTCTTGGAAGTCCTAGATTAGTCATGGTGTCAACTATGTACGAGTACTTTTGGAAGCTGAAAGGATTGAGCCTTGAGGATGAAAGGGCAACTGAGATGGGCTAGATCTGGTGTGACCTTGGAGGAACATTCTTGAGCATACATGACATTGACAAATGGGTCGTCTAGAAGACCTCAAGAACAGTGTTCATGAAAGAAATTAATGGGTTGTTAGGAGGCAGAGTGATGGAGCCCTAGTTTAGCTTATGAAAGGAGCCATATGGTTGACAAGAGGGCATATCTAGAAGACCCAAGGAGCAAAATTCTTAATGGAGCTAGAAGGTTGGTGGTGGGCATGTCTGTGAGCCAAATTTCAGTGACACAAAAGGAGTTGTGATCATTGATAGTGGCAGCTGAATATGCAAGTGTTGTGATCAGCACATTAGGACGCAAGAGGACCTGCCAGATGTGTTCAACTTCAAGGTACGTGAACTGAAAGGGCTATAATCCCTGTTGTCAACAAGTAGGTCAATTGTGCTTTGTTTAGGGTAGGTTGGTGGTCATAGAAGTTGACATCAAGACCTGGTTGTCCTTATATCAAGGTTGTATGTAAGGGCCATGATCCCTAGTGCAGGAACCCTAAGATTGTTGTATTATAGTTTGTAATATAACAAGTAGAGGGTTTAAAAAGTTAACAATTGTCATGTGCACTAGTTGATTCACTGATGTACGTTATTTCGTTGTGCAAAGTAGAAGTGTTGTCGAATTTGAGTGTCTTTGTGTTCGTGATTTTAGACTCGAACTAGATTCTTAAGTGTCATGGAAAAATTAACAAGCTTACATTTGAATTAACCATACACATACCTACCCTTCCTTTGCTAATATTATAGTGGCAGCAATCATGAAAAATAAGCACTAAAGATGTGAACCTAATTATAATTTTTTTATTTCTTTCATATCAAAGTTTTACAAAAAAATTCTTGAATCTCACACACATGAACAAGATCATACTACCTTCCCGGATCCAGGTGCCGTCCCTGCCATAAATGGCATTCATGCACATTAATCTTCCATGGTACTGCCACCTGCTTCACAGCGTGGAGCCCCAGATCTCGTCTGATGGTGGGAAGAATGTTTTTATGGCCATAGGCCGGAGCAGGCCGGCGCCATTAATGAAGGCCAAAGCCCGAAGCTGCCTACTGTGGGTTATTTACATGGAGCTCCCCGTTGTTTTTTCCACTTCTTTGGTTCAGGCATCTGGTGCTCAGTTTGCTCTGCAGATAGGATGAGAAGGTGAGAAGGAGTCCGGCTTCAGAGGTGAAATTCGAGCCTGTTCGGGCTTGAATTTGCAACACCTCCATTCTACCTGCATGCTGCACAGCGGAAATATTTTACATCAGTTACATTTGTTCTGTCTCTCGGTTTCGTGCCTCTGCTTTTTATTCTCTCGAGCCCACAGTTCATCTGAGGCATTCTTCTGGGTTTAGTATTTGTTCGTTTGGGTTTTTGGTGACTGTTAGCAACATGAAGCGTCCAGGGAAACGAACCTGTTCGAGTGATCGACCTGGTAGCAGCAAGCGTCCCTCTGCTCGTCCTCCGCCCAACCCTGTGCTCACAACCATCAACCTCTCCTCCTCTCCCGAGGATCCTCCTCCCAGCAATCCTTCTCGCCATCTGATTCCTAACAGTGCCTTTCAGTCCACCCATTTTAAATTCCAGAGTAGCCTGAATAGGCCTCTGATTTCCGCCCAGATTACCATTATCATGTCTGAAGAAGTTAACCAGGTTGCCCCTATCTCCTGCATTAACCCCAATTCTTCTCACAGTAGTGAGCGCTCCTCTGCCAAGAATGCCATGGATGTTAAAAGGGAGACTGAACCGGTTATCTAGGTCAATTTGCCATCCATAATCCCTCCCCTGGTTAACTGTGATCATTTCGAAATAGAGACCGATGCTGGAACCACCGACAAGGTGCCGGAAGGCAACGTGTTGGGTGATAAAGAACTACTCAGTCAGGACGACGCATGTCTGGAGGATGAGGAGACACAGGGGGAAGCTGAAAAAAATGAATAATTGGCAATGTGGGCTGAAAAAAATGAATAATTGGCAATGTGGTTTGTTCTTTTTGGTTCCTCGGTGGATGCTCCGGGAGCACTGCCCAGGAATTTTGGCCAGGACTCAGCTTCACAGCATCAATTCCAGTTTTGGGTCTCTCCTCGACGCGGCGTCTGTTCAGTTCATGGACCCGGGCTATCAGTTATGTTTCTCTGTTTATCTTCCTGTTCATCTCTCTCGGTATGCTTGTAAAGCCAACATAATTGGCTGTATGTCTCTGATTCTCCCCGGTTTCTACAGTAATGGGGCAGTTTTGTAATGTGAAAGGCTTGTGGGATCCTGCCCTTGCAGCCGCCATCTTATGTAAAAATATTTTGATTTCCAGTTAATAGAATTAGATGTTACAGAGAAAAAAAAACAAGATCATACTACCTCGAAACCATTACAAAAGGATAAATCGTTCTGCAAAAAGAAAATATTTCAGTGTATTAAAGGAGAATAGTATTAGGTAGGAGAAAAGTATGGTTCACCCATCCTTTAGGCCAAGTTTGTAGAATTTCTAATGTATCTTCACCACTTACATTGGTAGATTATACAATTGTAGTCGTTCACTACATAAAGAAGATCATTATAGTTGATTATGAGAGCATAGGTAACACACAATAAATTGCATAGCAAACAAGTGGAGCCAAAAATTAGCCCAAGATACTTTCAAGTGATGCATTGCATATAGGTATGTTAACTCACCTTCATTTACAAACAATAACCTCCACTTTCTCTGTTTGCTTCCTTCATTTCTTTCTCTTTCTGCTTCCTTCATTTCCTTTTCCACACCCAACAAATGAAACCAAGACCAAACAACAAAAAACGTGAAAAAAAGGAAAAGAAAGAAAAAAAAAAAAAACGAGTACAACGCACCCAACAAATGAAATGAAACTAAGATCAAACTACAAAAAATTAGCAAAAAAACTAACCAAAAAAAATTAAAAAAATCAAAGCATGGCCATGTTGAAACTCAAAAAACAAAACATGCAAACCAGAAAAAAGAAAAATTGCAAAGATACCCTTTGTACATCATCTCTCCTATAATGTGCTCTCCTCCGCTGAAACGAAAAAAACTAGGTTGAATAGGGTTAAAATATACACACAATTAGTAATGGTAAACATATTTCAAAACCAATAATTATTCATAATAGAAAATGCACCTCCCCTATAATTTCCCCTAGAATTTGTTTTATAACGATGGACACTCTCATTTGTATTCCACTTGTTCCTGCTCATCAAAACAAGCCATCTACAACAGATACAAAATAAGATATTAGAATCGTTCCATAAGATAAACTAAAGTCGAACACAATAATTAATTGTACTATGAAACACACCTTTCTTTAAGACTGTTATATAAAAGGGGAGAGCCCATTTTATATTTCATGTATTCTTGCTCAACGGAACAAGCCATTTGCACTAAATATCAATAAAATATTAGATTTCCAATAGAATTTAAAGTAGAGAGTTTGAAGGTATTAACTTGTCAAGCAACTTAGTTTGTGTCCAATTATATTATGTTATATCTCAAACAATATAAATTTTATAAACTAGATGTACTTCTACTATTAGTAATACAACAATGTTTTCATAAGATGTAAATTTTTCGGAAAAGGAATCTAACCATATCTAAACATATTGAACACCCAAAATCTTAGGGTCCACAAGGCAGTCGTGTTGTACATTAGCACGATGGTTGATTCATAGAACGATCACTCTGCTTGTCTGCTCAACCTTTCCCACCTCCTCTACAAACGTTGTGTGGGGTTGTGCATGTGATGTGGAGCAAGAAAACATATGTTGCACCATCCTAGACACTACAACTATAGTCACTCACTACACAGAGTAATATTATATACGAGATCACAAAATAAACCACAAGAGAAAATGAATAACAAATATACAGAGCAACATATTAATCATACACCTACTTGTTCGCCCTTGGCTAATGTTATAGCAGCAACAACAATGAACAATAAGCCATGAAATTGTGAACCTCAGTATAACATTTCCCTTTATTTTGTATCAAAGTTCTTGGAAAATCTCAAACCTCACACCCATTGACAAGATCATACTACCCTAAAGCCATGACAAAAGGATAAATCAATTCGCAAAAAATAAATATTTCAATCAATTAAAGGACAATATTCTTATGTGGGAAAAAAATATGGCTCACCAATTGTCCAAGCTATGTTTGTACAATGTCTAGGGTATCTTCACCTTGACCTTCATAGACTATACAATTGTGGCCGCTCACTACACAAAGCAGATCAATATAGTTGAGTGTGACACCACATATAAAACATATAATAATTTGAAAAACAAGCAAATGGATTCACAAATGAGCGAAAGATAATTGTGAGTGAAATGCATTACATATAGTTAAGGTGATTCACCTTCGTCCAAGTTGTGTTTGTACAATGTCTAGGGTATCTTCACCTTGACCTTCATAGACTATACAACTGTGGCCGCTCACTACACAAAGTAGATCGATATAGTTGAGTGTGACACCACATATAAAACATATAACAATTTGAAGAACAAGCAAATGGATTCACAAATGAGTGAAAGATAATTGTGAGTGAAATGCATTACATATAGTTAAGGTGATTCACCTTCATTTCTGAAAGATAACCTCCATCTTATCTCTTTGATTTTCTTTCCTCGTTGCTTTCCTTTCCTTTTGCATAGCATGACTACAAATAGCATGACTATGCTCAAACTTAACAAAAACAAAACATATAAACAATAACAAACAAAAAATTACAAACTTCCCCTTTGCACATTATCCCTACTGCAGTGTCCCCTCTTCAGCTGAAAGGAAAAAAAAGTGGGGTGAATAACATTAAAATCCAAACATTGATAGTAATGGTAATCATATTTCAAAACCAAAAATTATACATAATACCAAACACACCTCCTCTAAAGTTTTTTATATAATGACGAACACTCCATTTTGTATTCCACTTAATCGTGCTCACGAGAAGTAGACATCTACAACAAATACATAATAAGATATTAAAATCAATATACAATTTAAAATTGAGAATTGAATGCAATAATTAATCATAATATGAAACATACTTGTCTTTGAGTTTTGTTATATAAAGGGGGATAATCCATTTTCTATTTCATGTATCCATAATTTTGATGGATTGTAGTAAATATAACTTACTACACACCAACAAATGCATTTTAATTGTTTCAGGTAGTATTTAGACTATTTAGACTAGAACACGTTGAATTCAACAAATGCCTTTAATTATTTTAGTCAGAATTTTGACCATAACACATTGAATTCCCATGGAGCCCTCTCTCTAGAGAGAGCTTTTGAAATAGAAAATCGAGCAAACTTACTCTAAGAACTTGTGACAAGGGTTACCTAAGGCTATCCACAGATCAAATTTTTTAGAGTAATTCAATATAGTCATGTCATAGTAATTTGAATGAATAATCTTTTGTAGATTATGCAATTGTAGTTGTTCACTACATAAAGAGGATCATTATAGTTGATTATGAGAGCATAAATAACACATAATAAATTGAATAACAAGCAAGTGGATCCAGAAATTAGGAAAAGATACTTATAAGTGAAATGCACGGCATAGAGGTACGTTAACTCACCTTCATTTATGAACAATAACCTCCATTTTCTCTGTCTGCTTCCTTCATTTCCTTTTCCATACCCAACAAATGAAACCAAGACCAAACTACAAAAAACGTGAAAAAAAGGAAAACAAGTACAACACACCCAACAAATGAAACCAATACCAAACTACAAAATATGAACAAAAAAACAAACAAACAAACAAAGGAAAATAAGTACAACTCAAAGCATGGCCATGCTCAAACTCTTAAAACAAAATATGCAAAAAGAGAAAAAAGAAAATTCCAAATATCCCCTTTGCACATCATCTCTCCTATAATGTGCTCTCCTCTGCTCAAAGGAAAAAAATTTGGGTAGAATAACGTTAAAATATACACACAATTAGTAATGATAAACATATTTCAAAACCAATAATTATTCATAATAGAAAACGCACCTCCCCTAAAATTTGTTTTATAACGATGGACACTCTCTTTTGTATTCCACTTGTTCGTGCTCATCAAAACAAGCCATCTACAATAGATACAAAATAAGATATTAGAATGATTATATAAGTTAAACTAAAGAGTCGAATGCAACGTTAACTCACCTTCATTTATGAACAATAACCTCCATTTTCTCTGTCTGCTTCCTTCATTTCCTTTTCCATACCCAACAAATGAAACCAAGACCAAACTACAAAAAACGTGAAAAAAAGGAAAACAAGTACAACACACCCAACAAATGAAACCAATACCAAACTACAAAATATGAACAAAAAAACAAACAAACAAACAAAGGAAAATAAGTACAACTCAAAGCATGGCCATGCTCAAACTCTTAAAACAAAATATGCAAAAAGAGAAAAAAGAAAAATTGCAAATATCCCCTTTGCACATCATCTCTCCTATAATGTGCTCTCCTCTGCTCAAAGGAAAAAAATTTGGGTAGAATAACGTTAAAATATACACACAATTAGTAATGATAAACATATTTCAAAACCAATAATTATTCATAATAGAAAACGCACCTCCCCTAAAATTTGTTTTATAACGATGGACACTCTCTTTTGCATTCCACTTGTTCGTGCTCATCAAAACAAGCCATCTACAATAGATACAAAATAAGATATTAGAATGATTATATAAGCTAAACTAAAGAGTCGAATGAATGCAAAAATTAATCGTAATAAGAAACCCACATTTCTTTAAGACTGTTATATAAAAGTGGAGAGCCCATTTTGTATTTCTTGTATTCATACCCAATGGAACAATCCAATTGCACTAGATATATAATAAAATATTATATTTCTAATAGAATTCAAAGTAGAGAGTTTGAAGGTATGAACTTGTCATGGTTAGAGTCCAATTATATTTTTTTTGTTATACCTCAAAAAAATATAAATTTTATAAACTAGATGTACTTTTACTACGAGTAATACAACAATGTTTTCATAAGATGTAAATTTTTCAGAAAAGGAATCGAAGCACACCTAAACATATTGAACACCCAAAATACCAGGGTCCATAAGGCAGTAGTGTTGTACGTTAGCACGATGGTTGATTGGTTGAAGGGTTAGTATGCTTGTCTACACAACCTTACCCAACTCCTCTACAAGGCACGTTGTGTGGGGGTGTGCATCTGATGTGGGGAGGGAAAACATACACTGCACCATCCTAGACACTGCAACTATAGTCACTCACTACACAAATAAACCACGAGAAAAAATGAATAACATATATACAGAGCGACAAATTAATCACATGTACCTAGCCCTTGGCTAATGTTATAGCAGCCTCAACCATGAACAATAAGCCCTGAAATTGTGAACCTCAATATAACATTTCCCTTTATTCTGTATCAAAGTTTTTGGAAAATCTCAAACCCCACACCCATTAACAAGATCATACTATCCTGAAACCATGAAAAAGGTATAAATCGATTTGCAAAAAAACAAATAATTCAGTCAATTAAAGAAGAACACTCTTATGTAGGAAAAAAATATGGCTCACCAATCGTCCAAGCTGCATTGGTACAATGTCTAGGGTATCTTCACCTTGACCTTGATAGACTATACAATTGTGGTCGTTCACTACACAAAGCAAATTGATATAGTTGAGTGTGAGACCACATATAAAACATAATATAAATTGAAAAGCAAGCAAACGGATTCACAAATGAATGAATGATAACCTCCATATTATCTCTTTGATTTTCTCTCCTCACTACATTTCTTTCCTATTGCGCATCCAATAAACAAAACCAAGAACAAGATCATACTACCGCAAAACCATTACAAAAGGATAAATCATTGTGCAAAAATCAAATATTTTAGTGTATTAAAGGACAACAGTATTTTGTATGAGAAAAGTATGGCTCACCCATCCTTTGTGCCAAGTTTGTATTGTTTCTAGCGTATCTTCAGTGCTTCACCACTTGAGTTTTGTAGATTATATTCACTACATAAAGAGGATCATTGTATGAGAAAAGTATGGCTCACCCATCCTTTGTGCCAAGTTTGTATTGTTTCTAGCGTATCTTCAGTGCTTCACCACTTGAGTTTTGTAGATTATATTCACTACATAAAGAGGATCATTATAGTTGATTATGAGAGCATAGATAACACATAATAAATTGAATTACAAACAAGTCAGGCCAAAAATTCGCAAAACATACTTTTAAGTGAAATGCATTATATATAGGTATGTTTACTCACCCTCATTTATCAACAATAACCTCCATTTTCTTTGTCTGCTTCCTTCATTTATTTCTCCGTCTCATTCCTTCATTTCCTTTTCCATACCCAACAAACGAAACCAAGACCAAACTACATAAAACATGAAAAAAGGAAAACAAAAGAAAACAAGTACAACACGGCCAACAAATGAAACCAAGACCAAACTACAAAAAATGAGCAAAAAAACAAAAAAACAAAAAAACAAAGGAAAATAAGTACAACTCAAAGCATGGCCATGGTCAAACTCATAAATGAAAACATGCAAAAAAAGAAAAAAGAAAAAGAAAATTGCAAATATCCCCTTTGCACATCATCTCTCCTACAATGTGGTCTCCTCTGCTCAAAGGAAAAAAAGTGGGTTGAATAAGGTTAAAATATACACACAATTAGTAATGATAAACATATTTCATAACCAATAATTATCATAATAGAAAACACACCTCCCTTAAAATTTGTTTTATAAGGGTGGTCACTCTCTTTTTTACTCCACTTGTTCGTGCTCATCAAAACAAGCCATCTACAATACAAGTCATCTACAATAGATACAAAATAAGATATTACAATGGCTATATAAGTTAAACTAAAGAGTGAACGCAAAAATAATCGTAATAAGAAACACACATTTCTTTAAGATTGTTATATAAAAGGGGAGAACCCATTTTGTATTTCATGTATTCATACTCAACGGAACAAGCAATTTGCACTACATATATAATAAAATATTAGATTTCTAATAGAATTTAAAGTAGAGAGTTCGAAGGTATGAACTTGTCATGCAACTTAATTCGAGTCCAATTATATTTTGTGTTATATCTCAAAAAAATATAAATTTTATAAACTAGATTACTTCTACTACGAGTAAAACAAATAATGTTTTCGTAAGATTTAAATTTTTCAGAAAAGGAATCAAAGGCTACCTAAACTTATTGAACACGCAAAATCCCAAGGTCCACAAGGCAGTAGTGTTGTACGTTAGAACGATGGTTGATTGGTTGAAGGGTCAGTATGTTTGTCTGCTCGACCTTACCCAATTCCTCTACAAGGCACGTTGTGTGGGCATGTGCATGTGATGTGGGGAGGGAAAACAAACACTGCACCATCCTAGACACTGCAACTATAGTCACTCATTGCACAAAAGTAACATTATATATGAGATCACAAATAAACCACAAGCGAAAATCAATAACAAATATACAAAGCGACAAATTAATCACACATACCTGGCACTTGGCCATAGTAGCCTCAACCATGAACAATAAGCACTGAAATTGTGAACCTCAATATAACATTTCCCTTTATTCTGTATAAAAGTTTTTGGAAAATCTCAAACCTTACACCCATTAACAAGATCATACTACCCTGAAACCATGACAAAAGTATAAATTGATTTGCAAAAACACAAATAATTCAGTCTATAAAAGAACAATATTCTTATGTAGGAAAAAAATATGGCTCACCAATCGTCCAAGTTGCTGCATTAGTACAATGTCTAGGGTATCTTCACCTTGACCTTGATAGACTACACAATTGTGGTCACTCACTACACAAAACAGATTGACATAGTTGAGTGTGAGACCGCATATAAAACATAATATAAATTGAAAAGCAAGCAACCGGATTCACAAATGAATGAATCCTAACCTCCATATTATATCTTCTATTTTCTCTCCTTGCTACCTTCCTTTCCTATTGCACATCCAACAAACAAAACCAAGAACACGATCATACTACCTTGAAACCATTACGAAAGGATAAATCGTTGTGCAAAAAGTAAATGTGCAAAAAGTAAATATTTCAGTGTATTAAAGGACATCGGTATTTTGTAGGAAAGAAATATGGCTAACCCATCCTTTGTGCCAAGTTTGTAGAATTTCTTGTGTATCTTCACCACTTGACCTTTGTAGAATATACAATTGTAGTCGTTCAATACATAAAGAGGATCATTATAGTTGATTATGAGAGCATAGAAAACATATAATAAATTGAATAACAAAAAAGTGGAGCCAGAAATTAGCAAAAGATACTTTTAATTGAAATGCTCTGCATAGAGGTATGTTAACTCACCTTCATTTATGAACAATAATCTCCATTTTCTCTGTCTGCTTCCTTCATTTATTTTTTTGTCTAATTCTTTCATTTCCTTTTCCATACCCAAAAATGAAACCAAGACCATACTACAAAAAATGAGCAAAAAACAAACAAACAAACAAAACAAAGGAAAATAAGTACAACTCAAAGCATGGCCATGCTCAAACTCATAAAACAAAACATGCAAAAAAGAAAAAAGAAAAAAGAAAAAAGAAAAATTGCAAATATCCCCTTTGCACATCATCTCTCCTACAATGTGCTCCTCTGCTCAAAGTGAAAAAAGTGGGTCGAATAAGGTTAAAATATACACACAATTAGTAATGATAAACATATTTCAAAACCAATAATTATTCATAATAGAAAACGCACCTTCCCTAAAATTTGTTTTATAACGATGGACACTCTCTTTTGTATTCCACTTATTCGTACTCACTAAAACACGCCATCTACAACAGATACAAATAAGATATTAAAATGGTTATATAAGTTAAACTAAAGAGTCGAACGCAAAAATTAATCGTAATAAGAAACACACTTTTCTTTAAGACTGTTATATAAAAGGGGAGAGCATATTTTGTATTTCATGTATTCATACTCGATGGAACAAGCCATTTGCACTAGATATATAATAAAATATTAGATTTTTAACAGAATTTAAAGTAGAGAGTTTGAAGGTATGAACTTGCCATGCAACTTAGTTCAAGTGCAATTATATTTTCTGATATATCTTAAAAAATATAAATTTTATAAACTAGATGTACTTCTACTACGAGTAATACAAACAATGTTTTCATAACAAGTAAATTTTTCAAAAAAGGAATCCAAACATACCTAAATTTATTGAACACCCAAAATCTCGGGGACCACAAAGAAGTAGTGTTGTACGTTAGCACGATGGTTGATTGGTTGAAGGGTAAGTATGCTTGTCTTCTCGACCTTACCCAACTCCTCTACAAGGCACATTGTGTGGGGGTGTGCATGTGATGTGGAGAGGGAAAACATACACTGCACCATCCTAGACATTGCAACTATAGTCACTCACTGCACAAAGTAATATTATATATGAGATCACAAATAAACCATCAGAGAAAATGAATCACAAATATATAGAGCAACAAATTAATCACACGTACCTGCCCCTTTGCTAATGTTATAACAGCCTCAACCATGAACAATAATCCCTGAAATTGTGAACCTCAATACAGTATTTCCCTTTATTCTGTATCAAAGTTTTTGGAAAATCTTAAAGCTCACACCCATTAAAAAATAATACTACCCTGAAGCCATGACAAAGTATAAATCGATTTGCAAAAAACAAATAATTCAATCGATTAAAGAACAATATTCTTATGTAGGAAAAAAATATGGCTCACCAATTGTCCAAGCTACGTTGGCACAATGTCTAGGGCATCTTCACCTTGGCCTTGATAGGCTATACAATTGTCATCGCTCACTACACAAAGTAGATTGATATAGTTGAGTGTGAGACCACATATAAAAAATAATATAAATTGAAAAGTAAGCAAACGGATTCACAAATGAATGAATGATAACCTCCATATTATCTCTTCAATTTTGTCTCCTTGTTACCTTCCTTTCCTGTGGCGCATCGAATAAACAAAACCAAGAACAATATCATACTACCTCGAAACCATTACAAAGGATAAATCGTTGTGCGAAAAGAAAATATTTCAGTGTTTGTAGGAGAAAAGTATGGCTCACCCATCCTTTGTGCCGAAGTTAACCAAGAACAAGATCATCCTACCTCGAAACCATTACAAAGGATAAATCGTTGTGTAAAAATAAAATATTTCAATGTATTAAAGGACAACAATATTTTGTAGGAGGAAAGTATGGCTCACCCATCCTTTATGCCAAGTTTGTAGAATTTCTAGTGTATCTTCACCACTTCATCTTTTGTAGATTATACAATGGTAGTCGTTCACTACATAAAGAGGATCATTATAGTTGATTATGAGAGCATAGATAACACATAATAAATTGAATAATAAAGTGGAGCTTGAAATTAGCAAAAGATACTTTCAAGTGAAATGCACTACATATAGGTATGTTAACTCACCTTCATTTATGAACAATAACCTCCATTTTCTCTGTCTGCTTCCTTCATTTCCTTTTCCATACCCAACAAATGAAACCAAGACCAAACTACAAAAAATGAGAAAAAAACAAACAAACAAAAAACAAAGGAAAATAAGTACAACTCAAAGCATGGCCATGCTCAAACTCATAAAACAAAAAATGCAAAAAAGAAAAAAGAAAAATTGCAAATATCCTCTTCGCACATCATCTCTCCTACAATCTCAAAGGAAAAAAAGTGGGTTGAATAAGGTTAAAATATACACACAATTAGTAATGATAAACATATTTCAAAACCAATGATTATTCATAGTAGAAAACGCACCTCCCCTAAAATTTGTTTTATAACAATGGACACTCTCTTTTGTATTCCACTTGTTAGTGCTCATCAAAACAAGCCATCTACAACAGATACAAAATAAGATATTAGAATGGTTATATAAGTTAAACTAAAGAGTCGAACGCACAAATTAATCGTAATAAGAAACACACCTTTCAAGTATATAGAAGGGGAGAGCCCATTTTGTATTTCATGTATTCATATTCAATGGAACAAGCCATTTGCACTAGATATATAATAAAATATTAGATTTCTAGTAGAATTTAAAGTAGAGAGTTTGTAGGTATGAACTTGTCATGCAACTTAATTCAAGTCCAATTATATTTTGTGTCGTATCTCATAAAAATATAAATTTTATAAACTAGATGTACTTCTACTACAAGTAATACAAACAATGTTTTCATAAGATGTAAATATTTCAAAAGAGGAATCGAAACATACCTAAACTTATTGAACACCCAAAATACCAAGGTCCACAAGGCAATAGTGTTGTACGTTAACAGGATAGTTGATTGGTTGAAGGGTCGGTACCCTTGTCTGCTCGACCTTACCCAACTCCTCTACAAGGCACGTTGTGTGGGGGTGTGCATGTGACATGGAGAGGGAAAACATACACTGCACCATCCTAGACACTACAACTATAGTCACTCACTGCACAAAGTAATATTATATATCAGATCACAAATAAACCATGAGAGAAAATGAATAACTAATATACAGAGGAACAAATTAATCACTTACCTAGCTCTGGGCTAATGTTATAGCGACCTCAACCATGAACAATAAGCCCTGGAATTGTGAACCTCGATATAACATTTCCCTTTATTTTGTATCAAAGCTTTTAGAAAATCTCAAACCTCACACCCATTAACAAGATCTTGCTACCCTGAAACCATGACACAAGTATAAATCGATTTGGAAAAAACAAATAATTCAGTCGATTAAAGAACAGTATCTTATGTAGGAAAAAAATATGGCTCACCAATCGTCCAAGTTGTGTTGGTACAATGTCTAGGGCATCCTCACCTTGACCTTGATAGACTATACAATTGTGGCCGCTCACTACACAAAGTAGATTGATATAGTTGAGTGTGATACCACATATAAAACATTATATAAATTGAAAAGCAAGCAAACGGATTCACAAATGAATGAATGATAATCTCCATATTATCTCTTCGATTCTCCTTGTTGCCTTCCTTTTCTATTGCACATCCAATAAACAAAACCAGGAAAAAGATCATACTACCTTGAAACCATTACAAAAGGATAAATCGTTGTGCAAAAAGAAAATATTTGTGTGTATTAAAGGGAAATAGTATTTTGTAGGAGAAAAGTATGGCTCACCCATCCTTTGTGCCAAGTTTGTAGAATTTCTAGTGTATCTTCACCACTTCATCTTTGTAGATTATAGAATTGTAGTCGTTCACTACATAAAGAGGATCATTATAGTTGATTATAAGAGCATAGATAACACATAATAAATTGAATAATAAACAAGTGGAGCCATAAATTAGCAAAAGATACTTTTAAGTGAAATACACTGCATATAAGTATGTTAACTCACCTTCATTTATGAAGAATAACCTCCATTTTCTCTGTCTGCTTCATTTCATTTTCCATACCCAACAAATGAAACCAAGACCAAACTACAAAAAAACGTGAAAAAAAAAAAACAAGTACACACACCCAACAAATGAAACCAAGACCAAACTACAAAAAATTAGCAAAAAACAAATGAAAATAAGTACAACTCAAAGCATGGCCATGCTCAAACTCATAAAACAAAACATGCAAAAAAGAAAAATGAAAAATTGCAAATATCCCCTTTGCACATCATCTCTCCTACAATATGCTGTCCTCTCCTCGAAGGAAAAAAGTGGGTTCAATAAAGTTAAAATATACACACAATTAGTAATAATAAACATATTTCAAAACCAATAATTATTCATAATAGAAAACGCACCTCCCCTAAAATTTGTTTTATAACGATGACCACTCTCTATTGTATTCCACTTGTTCGTGCTCATCAAAACAAGCCATCTACAACAGATACAAAATAAAATATTACAATGGCTATATAAGTTAAACTGAAGATTCGAACGCAAAAAATAATCGTAATAAGAAACACACCTTTCTTTAAAACTGTTATATAAAAGGGGAGAGCCCATTTTGTATTTCATGTATTCATACTCAATGGAACAAGCCATTTGCACTAGCTATATAATAAAATATTAGATTTCTAATAGAATTTAAAGTAGAGAGTTTGAAGGTATGAACTTGTCATGCAACTCAGTTCGAGTCCAATTATATTTTGTGTTATATCTCAAAAAAAAAATTATAAACTAGATGTACTTCCACTACAAGTAGTATAAATAATGTTTTCATAAGATGTAAATTTTTCAGAAAAAGAATGAAGCATGCCTAAACTTATTGAACACCCAAAATACCAGGTTCCACAAGGCAATGGTGTTGTACGCTAGCACGATGGTGGATTGGATTGGTTGAAGGGTCAGTATGCTTGTCTGCTCGACCTTGCCCAACTCCTCTACAAGGCACGTTGTGTGGGGGTGTGCATGTAATGTGGGCAGAGAAAACATACACTGCAACTATAGTCACTCACTCCACAAAGTAATATTATATATGAGATCACAAATAAACCACGAGAGAAAATAAATAACAATATAAAATGACAAATTGATCACGTATTTGGCCCTTGGCTGATGTTATAGCAGCCTCAACCATGAACAATAAGCCCTGAAATTGTGAACCTCAATATAACATTTCCCTTTATTATGTATCAAAGTTTTTGGAAAATCTCAAACCTCATACCCATTAACAAGATCATACTACCCTAAAACCATGACAAAGGTATAAGTTGATTTGCAAAAAACAAATAATTCAGTCGATTAAAGAACAACATTCTTATGTAGGAAAAAAATAGCCTCAACCATGAACAATAAGCCCTGAAATTGTGAACCTCAATATAACATTTCCCTTTATTCTGTATCAAAGTTTTTGGAAAATCTCAAATCTCATACCCATTAACAAGATCATACTACCCTAAAACCATGACAAAGGTATAAGTTGATTTGCAAAAAACAAATAATTCAGTCGGTTAAAGAACAACATTCTTATGTAGGAAAAAAATATGGCTCACCAATCATCCAAGTTGCATTGGTACAATGTCTAGGGTATCTTCACCTTGACCTTGATAGACTATACAATTGTGGTCGCTCACTACACAAAGTAGATTGATATAGTTGAGTGTGAGACCACATATAAAACATAATATAAATTGAAAAGCAAGCAAACAGATTCACATATGAATGAATGATAACCTCCATATTATCTCTTCGATTTTCTCTCCTTGCTGCCTTCCTTTCCTTTTGCACATCCAATAAATAAAACCAAGACCAAACTACAAGAAATGAGGAAAAAATGTCAAACAAAGCTAAATGACTACAACAAAAAGCTTGACTATGCTCAAACTCAACAAAAACAAAACATGTAAACAATAACAAACAAAAAATTGCAAACTTCCCCTTTGCTCATTATCTCTACTGCAATGTCGTCTCCTCGGCTTAAAGGAAAAAAAGTCGGGGGAATAACAGTACAATCCAAACATGGATAATAATGGTAAGCATATTTCAATACTAGTATTTATTCATAATATTAAACACACCTACTCTAGAGTTTTTTATATCACAATAAACACACCATTTTGTATTCAACTTACTCGTGCTCACGAAAACAAGACATCTACAATGAATAAATAATAAGATTTTAAAATCAATATCAAATTTAAACTATAAAATTGAATGCAATAATGAATCATAATATGAAACATACTTGTCTTTGAGTTTCTTTGAGTTTTGTTATATAAAGGGCAATAATCCATTTTGTATTTCATGTATCTATAATTTTGATGGATTGTACTAAATATAACTTACTACACACCAACAAATGCGCTTTAATTGTTTCAGTCATTATTTAGACAAGAACATATACAATTCAGCAAATGCCTTTAATTATTTTAGTCAGAATTTAGACCATAACACATTGAATTCCCATGGTGGGAGCCCTCGAATTCCCATGGTGGGAGCCCTCGAATTATCAAATTGTTTAGTAATTCAATACAGTCATGTCATAGTAATTTGAATGAATAATCTTTTGTGTACTCGTGTGAAGGCCAACATTTTGGTTGTTTGTTTTAAAGATTCATAGTGAGGAAATGATTTCTTATTGCAATACCTGCCAAACCCAATTCTATGACTATCACTAATGCTTATGATTTTTGGATGGTTCTCGATACCCTCTAGGTGATCTCAGGGCTTCTTCAATTGCTCGACACTTCTAGGTGATCTCAGGGATTTTTCAATTGACTGTCATATGTCAAGGGGAAAGGTTTACTAGTTTCAAGCTAGAACTTCTGAGAAAAACATTTGTTGCTTCAACAACTTCTTATTTAGATAGTGGATTTGTGTACATAAGGTCGAGCTGTGGATATTTATAACTTCTTAAATTGCATCAGTAGCTAGTAGTTTCAAGCTCACCTGTAGAATTTTTGGAAATATATCTAAATATCGATCTTATAACTAACTTCTGTATTTTAGATGAAAGTCAAGCAAGCTCAAGTTGTTCCTAGTTTCGAAGCATTTAAAGAGGGTTTTCTCTTACAGTTTGCAGTCATGAGCACGAATCAACATAGCTACTGCGCAAAAAGGAGATTTGGTCATATTTGATAGTACCCACTGGATTTTCTATAATTGTGGTCACAATGTTCTTCAGGTTCTTTTGGCCAATGAAGGGGTAATATTGTCTACCTAGAAGTTGGAGAAACATTAGGTCATTTTGTTTGATATAAGTACCATTGGTGATAATCCGATGTGGATTGGATTAGATCGGCATATATTTAACTTATATTTAATATGGGTAGAGGGATATTATCTTACAAGAAAGAAATTCCATTAGGTATGAAAGCAATTAGTCTTAGCACTTTTCGGTCTAGGAAATCAACGCATATTTTTGCAGTGTCACATAGGAGTGAGAGACTGAAAACTATATACAATAGCTTTGCCAATCATGGTAACTTACACTTACAATTTGTTGTCTGATTAAAACAGAAGGATCGTGGAGCAGTGAGCAAGTTGGGTTGTGTTTTCAACGAGTTTTGGAGCCTAAAACTGCTGATTTTTGGTAGCATCGGATGTGCTCTAGCCTTGAAATTTGGAGGAGAAGTTAAGGAACATGAGATCTCCAAGACCCAAACATTGTTTTGAGAAATTCCACCCGGATGAGGAGTTATCAAAATAATTAGTATTTTTAATGGGTTCCTAAGTCTAAACTTAGGAAAATAAAAATATTAATGGGTATTAATAAAAATAAGGGTGAGAAACTTCTAAGAGAAGAGGATCAAGTCTGTTTTAATCTTAGCCGTTGATTAGGGATTTAATCTTAGCCGTTGATTAGGGAATAATCTCAACCGTTGATTCGTCGACAGGAAAAGTATAAGAGCAGCCTTGAGGATCAATTGGAGACACACCGACAGATACTTAGTATCTCAAGGAAAATCGATTCTCAAGTAGAGGAGATCGATTTTAGAGGGAGAGTTACAAGGTGGAGGAAGAGGAGGGAATCAGCAGCAGAAAGAGACAGAGGAGGAGGTGACGCAAGGATAGTGGGAGACAGCGTAAGAAGAAATGCAGAGCCTACACAGGCTGATGCACAGGGATGCAGAGCCACACTGGGCCACGCAGAGTGATGCAGGCGTGATGTAGAAATGGGTGCAGGGTCTCCAAAGTGTCAGAAAGTCTCAAATGGAAAGTATCAGGTGTTTTCTTTCAATTTCTCTGTAAAATTGTTCCTTGTAAAAGTAATTGCTGCTGAAGATTAATAAAGCCCTCATCTGTTGCACTATTTTTCCCACACTGGGTTTTTCTGGGGACAATTGTCCAAAATAACTGTGTTAACTGCAGTAATTGTGTGATAACTGCAATAGAATTTATTTTAATATTTAATTAAGGGGTTTCATAAATAACTTATTGTGAAGAATAAGTAGGTGAAATAAATCAGTCGTTGCAGTAGTAGAATTTCAGTTCAGAAATTTTCACATGGTATCAGAGCAAAGATCCAACAACGGGCAATAGGTGAGGAAAATCGATTATGGGTCAAGAGCATCATGCAGATGCATCCACTCAAGGGGACTCGCGCAGATTTCCAGAAGAATGCACATGGGACATTTACACCATGGGGCTCCGAGAATTCTCAGGAAAACAGTATCAGGAGTTACAAAACTAAGTACTGAACAAGATGATGTATGCAGAGGGTGTGCTCTGGGAAAGTATGCCAAAGCAGCGTTTCCAGAAGTAACAATAGGGCTAAGAGTGTGCTAGTATTGATACACTCAGACATCTTCGGACCAATGTCCACAAAAGCTCTTAGTGGTGTCGAATACTTCGTCACCTTCATCGATGACCATTCCAGGAAGACTTGGATCTACTTTCTGAAAACCAGGGATGAGGTTTTCGGTCAATTCAAAGAGTTCAAGGCTCTAGTGGAGAATCTGATGGGTGAGAAGATAAAAGTGTTGCGCTCACACAATGGTGTAGAGTATGTTGACAAGGACTTCACCGATTTTTGCGCTAAGGAAGGTATCAAAAGAGAGCGAACAACTCCCTACAATTCAGAGCAGAATGGAGTAGCAGAAAGGAAAAATAAGACTATTGTGGAAGTAGCTAGGGCAATGTTGTATGATCAAGATATGCCTAAATTCCTGTGGGCAGAAGCATGCAACACGACAGTTTATGTCCAGAACAGGACTCCTCCTAGAGCGTATTGTCGTATACCCGAAAAGAAGAGAAAGAAATTAGATCAAACTGTTGAGAGATGATATCTTGTGGGATATAGCTAAAATGCTAAGGCATATAGAGTCTATCTTCCAGAGAGTAGGAAGGTAGTAGTTCGGCGGGATGTAAAGTTCATGGAGGATAGAGATTTCAAGAAATCCCGAGAAATGCCTTTCGAGGAGCAGTCGAAAAACGAGCCGTTGGTCAAACCACTTCAAGCAGTGGAAACTAGTACCAAAAATTCTCCTGAAGACAAAGCTTCAGAATAGGAGGAACCTCAGGAAGAGGAAGAGCTTATAGATGTGCCTACTACCAGTGGAAGAACGAGTTGGGAACTCCGACAGATTCTACAGGATGCAGAAGACTTCATTGTGCACCCAGGAATAGTAACAGGGAGCGAAGACAGTTAGACAGATACCAGGCCTTAGTAGCTCAAGTTGAGGAACCTTCTAGTTTTCAGGAGGCCATTCAGCATCAAGTATGGGTGGATGCTATGGTGGAGGAATACAGCTCTATAATGGTCAATGATGTCTAGGAAGTGGTACGTAGGCCTCAAGACAGATCAGTGGTAGGTCTGAGATGAATCTACAAGGTCAAATGCGTTGCAAATCGCAGTGTGGAGAAATACAAACCTAGGTTTGTGGCTATGGGGTATGCTCAGAGGGAAGGGATAGACTACGAAGAAACCTTTGCCCCAGTAGTCAGGTATACTTCTATTAGAACTATGATATCTCTTACAGGCTACAGCACAGATGGATGTCAAGACAACATTCTTGAACGGGGTAATAGAAGAGGAAGTATACGTTGAACAACCATAAGGTTTTGAGACACATGAGAAGAAATCTCATGTATGAAGATTAAAGAAAGCCTTGTATGGGCTTAAACAGGCACCTAGGGCATGGTACGGTCGAATTGATGGCTACTTGCAGAAGATGGCGTTCATCAAGAGTGACGCAAACCCTAATCTCTACTATTTGGTTGTAGAGAATGAGCCTCTAATCCTAGTATTAGATGTGGATGATCTCTTCTTGACAGGATCATCCAGGCTCATCAAAGACTGCAAGAAGAACCTAGCCACAGAATTCGACATGAAGGATTTGGGACAGATGCATTATTTCCTAGGGTTGGAAGTTTGGCAGCAGAAAGGTGAGATCTTTCTTGGACAAGGAAGATATGCTACATAAATCTTTAAGAGATTCAGAATGCAGGACTGTAGACCTATGGCTACTCCAATGATCACCAACTGGAAGAAGATTGATGCATCAGAAGTTAAAGACGTTGATCCCACCTTCTACAAACAACTTATAGGGTCCCTAATGTATCTGGTCAATACCAGGCCAGGCATTTGTTACACTGTCAACACCCTCAATCATTTCATGGTGGAACCTAAGAGGGCACATTGGGCAGCAGCCAAACATGTTCTCAGGTTTATACAAGGAACAGTGGAGCATGAACTATTGTACACCAAAGGCAATGACATCAGGATGAGTGGGTTCACTAATGTAGATTGGGCTAGAAGTTCAGTAGATCGGAAAAGTACAATTGGGTATTGTTTCAACATTGGAGCAAGAATGACCGCCTGGTGCAATAGGAAACAGAAATTTGTGGCTCTGAGCTCAGCGGAAGCAGAATATATGGCAGCTAGCACAGCGTCGTGCAAAACCATATGGCTTAGGAAATTGCTTGTGAATCTATTCAAGAGAAGGATGGAAGTGACCAGGCTCTTGTGTGATAATCAGAGTTGCATCAAGCTCTCTAAGAATCCAGTATTTCATGATCGCTCAAAGCACATTGATATCAAGTGTCACTTTGTCAAAGACTGTGTCCAACGAGAGGCAGTAAAGTTGAGATACACTCCTACAAGAGAATAGGTGGCAAACACCCTCACCAAAGCTTTAGGAAGAACAAAGTTTGTTTATTTCAAAGAGAAGGTGGGGATGGTAAAGAATCCATTTCCATAGCAAAAATGGATAAGTGTCAGGAATTGCAGTGCAGCAGTTAGCAAGTGGCAGTGTTATGGGAAGCATAATTCAGCATGTTGAGAGAGAGATGAAGAACAGGTGTGGCACTGGCACTAGCAATGTCATGGCCAGCAAAATAGGAAACAACAGTGCAAGAGATGAGAGGCAGTAGGCCAAGCATTAGCACAAGTACCGATGTGGAAGATCAGTGTGATGTTTCTATAGTGACACATTGCTAGAGCACATACCTCGCTAAGAGGGAGTGTTGATTTTTGGTCGCATCGAATGTGCTCTAGCCTTGAAATTTGGAGGAGACGCTAAGGCACATGAGATCTCCAAGACCCAGAAATTGTTTTGAGAAATTCCACCCGAATGAGGAGTTATTAAAATAATTAATATTTTTAATGGGTTCCTAAGTCTAAACTTAGGAAAATAAAAATATTAATGGGTATTAATAAAGATAAGGGTGAGAAGCTTCTAAGAGACGAGGATTAAAATAATTAATATTTTTAATGGGTTCCTAAGTCTAAACTTAGGAAAATAAAAATATTAATGGGTATTAATAAAGATAAGGGTGAGAAGCTTCTAAGAGACGAGAATCAAGTCTGTTTTAATCTTAGTCATTGATTAGGGACTCAATCTTAGCCGTTGATTAGGGACTTAATCTCAACCGTTGATTCGTCCACAGAAAAAGTATAAGAGAAGACTTCAGGATCATTTGGAGACACACCGGCAGATACTCAGTGTCTCAAGGAAAATCAATTCTCAAGTAGAGGAGATCGATTTCAGAGGGAGAGTTGCAAGGTGGAGGAAGAGGAGGGCATCAGCAGCAGGCAGAGACAGAGGAGGAGGTGACGCAGGGACAAGTGGGAGACAACGCAGAGAGAGACACAGTCCAGAGGAGAGACGCAAAGCCTAAGCAAGCTGACGCAGAGGAACACAAAGCCACTCAGAGCCACGCAGAGTGACACAGGGGTGATGCAAAAGTGGGATCAGGGTCTCCAAAGTGTCAAAAGGTCTCAAAGGGAAAGTCTCAATTGTTTTCTTTCAGTTTCTCTGTAAAATCATTCCTTATAAAAGCAATTGTTGCTGAAGATTAATAAAGCCCTCATCTGTTGCACCGGTTTTCCCACATTGTGTTTTTCTGGGGACAATTGTCCAAAATAACTATGTTGATGTGATTGGTTCTTATGCATGTATTTTTCTCTGGGTAATTGTGTGATAACTGCAGCAGAATTTATTTTAATATTCACTGAATGGATTTCGTAAATAACTTATCGTGAAGAATAAGTAGGTGAAATAAATCAGTTGCTGCAGTAGTAGAATGTTAGTTTAGAAATTTTCACAACAACGAGATTAGGACACTGTTAAAATTGGCAACTAGGGCCAAACTCCATGTGGGTCATATTATTTATGGCAACTAATATTTCTTTTGGATTCCTCTTGTCAAGAGGTGTAGGATTGATCTAAGGATCATCTGATTCTGACATGTATTCATGGAGATATGAATTTATTTGTGTTATGGGACAATTCGTCAAGGTCGGCCAGCAACCAAATTGCCCCCACTTGTGCTCAATGTTTTAGTATAAAAAGAGGTGGCTTGCTAGTCATTTGCACACACACTCTTCTTGTGATCTCTTCCTCTCCACTTGTCTTTGGGTTTTGGTGGGAGGATAGATCCTAAGAGGCTACACAACCCTAATAAGAAGAAGCCCTAGCTCTACGTTTTCATGAAGGAGGCTTTAATGAAGCTATAATAACGCAACAAGGAGAGATCTAATCGCAGGTCTAGGAGAGACCATATTCGTTGTTCTAAAAGGCTTCCTAACATTGTCCTAAAGGAAGGAATCCTAGCCGCAATAAGGAAGAGTCCTAATCACAAAGATCTAGCCTTACCTAACCCTAAACGCAGTCATGAAGGCAAAATGTCGTAGCCATAGGTCTAAAGAGAGTTTATGCAGCAGAGGAGACCTGTGCACGCAGCAAGAAGATGTCACCTAACCACAGTCACTAGAAGCCTCTACGCTACCCTAAAATGAAGGATCTACGCAACGTAATGTAGGATCCTTTCACGCTAGGCAAAGGAATACTTATCTACCCCTAAACGCAGTCAAAAGGAAGACGGTTCACGCTACCCTAACCATAGTCTTATGAGTCACAAACTAGTGCCCTAGACGTTGTCAATTCACAGTCCATGAAGGGAAATCAATCCTCAGTTAAGGAGGACAATTAGAAGGAATGTTAGAGGCCTCTTAGAGACAGTTATGTAGAGACCTTAACGTTGTCTCTATATATTCTAACGATGCCCTAAAAGCAGTCATGGTAAAGTCCTTAATGTTGTCCATAAGGAGATCCCTAACTCGTTGTTGTAGGCCACAGTTAACAAGGGGTTCATCTACAGCAAAAGGAGGATGTCCATACTACGCTATAAAGAAAGGTGATTGTGCAGTTATAAGGTTGATTGGAAGACAGTGGTCATGAAGTTGTAGATGATAAGGGTGTTAAACATTGTTTGGGCATATTGGTGATGAGCTTGATTTGAAGGGTTGCTATAGCTAGCTTCTTTGCTAGGCTGCAAGCAACTAAGTCTGTCCCATGACAGTATTGCAATGTACACCACGGTGATGATGAACAGTATATTAAGATGCAACATACTTGGATAGATGTAACATGAATAATGAATGCAGTGACTGTTGTGGGCAGCATGGTGTAGTATGGTGCAACACAATGAATGCAGCATGGAGCAAAATTATGCTACAACATGATGATGATGGGCATGGATGTATAGCAATAGCTCGATGCATTGTAGCAGCTTGTTGATGATGGGTACATCATGGTGATGAGGTACTGCTTAATGATGGAGCATCATAGTGATGAGAGTAGCTCAGTGATTGGGTCCAACACAGTGTCGGGTGCAACACAGTGAGGTGCAGCACAGTGAGATGCAGCATGGTAATGGAGTCACCTTGGAGGATCAGTTGAAACAGTATGCCTTCACCTGAGATCAGATCAGCTACCTCATTATGTTGTCTTCATGGTGAAGATCTCTGCTTTTATCTTGTCAAGTCAAAGTGTTGACTTCTGATGTATATGTAGTATCTCTCTCTCTACTGAACTATTGAAGAACATAAGAAGAATTGATCAAGGGTTTCCCCACATTAGGGTTTGACCCTCGCTAGCGCCACATCTTGTGTCCTCTTGTCTCAGCTTGTTTTCTGTAATTTATGTTTATGTTCTATCTACATTTTACTATCATGCTAAATGTGATTGCTAATCTAGAATTGATATTGAGCTAATATGGAAAATTGAAGTAAATTTGCTATCAGCATAGAACATACCTAAAATTAACATGGTATCAGAGTTGAGGTGAAGACAAAGCCCAAGCAAGAGTGAAAGAGAAATCAGTGAAGACAATTGGAAAGGCTCAATGGGTTCCTCATCCCTCTTCAAATTCACCAAGGGTGAAGTCGAAACAAAGAAGATCATCAGAGTGGCGCAGCAGAAGCATCTGATGGCCTACCTAAAAATCGCTTCAATGGGAAGTCCAGATCTAAAGGTGGAAGGAAAGGTAGATGCCTTGGTTGCAATAAGACTGGACATTATGTGAGGGAGTGTCTGAATAGAAGGGACACATCACTTGATGATGATAAAAATCATTCCAAGGACATCTTCAATGATCGGAGGAATGACAGGTAATGTAGGACCTCAAGGAAATGGCCGAATCTTCAAAGAAAGCAAGGAACTCCAAAATCTTTGGGAATCTCGCTATTGATTGTAGTGCTTCAAAGCACTTCATCGGATAGAAGGAAGCTCTCTCTAATTTGGTAGAAATGGAAACAATCGTGGGGATTATACTTGGAGTCAATGCCACCTATCCGAAAAAGGGTGTAGGGAATGTTACCCCTCAATTGAATGAGGGTAACACAATTCATTTACAAGAAGTTATTTATGTATCTAATCTCAAGAAGAACCTGGTGTACATTTCAGCAATGGAAGTCAAAGGATTCAAGGTGGCATTCATGGATGGAAAGGTACGTGTTTGAAAATGGAACTTTCAAAGATGCTTTTATTCTTCAGTTCAGGGTTGGCAATTTGTATCAAGTTGCAGGAAGTCCATTGGTGACCATGTCAGTTAACACATCTCTTTTATAGCACCGAAGGTCTGCTTATTATGGGGCCCTACCCGAAGTGAGTCAGATGGTGAATGGGATGCCTAAATTCAAGAAGAGCATGAAGGTACATGTTCGAGATGTAACGAAAGAAAATCTTACAAGGGGACCATTCCCCCCATGTAGCAAGTCCACAGGTTTGGAACAACCCAAGGGGTTTGAATTCATGATCACGAATCTCATGTATGCAGGTTGAAGAAATCTCTCTATGGTTTAGAGCTAACACTCGGGCTTGATATGATGAAGCTGAGATTCACTAGGAGTGAAGCCAATCCAAACCATTGCTTGAAGGTTGTGGATAAAACTCTCACACTGGCACCTTATGAGGAAGACCTCTTTCAAACAGGTGCAGACCCTCTCATTTACAAAAGTAAGAGGGAGTTGGATTCCGGATTTGAAATGGTAAACTGCAAGCTCGCGACTACCTCAATGGAGCTTAACTTTCAGAAGTTGTGTGGTAGTGATGTCGGACATGATTTGGCAAATGGCTCTGAGTTTCATAAACTCATTCTAGCATAGATATTCTTCGTAACCTACCGTCTGGATATATGTTTCGCAGTTAGCATGTTGATCTCATATATGGTTGAGGCTCACTAGATTGGTGCCAAGAATCTTCTGAGATATCTTCGGGAAAAATCTCTTATGGATTAAGATACACTGCCGAAAATGTGAAGTTGCATGATTATTCGAATGCTGACTGGGCAGGCAGTGTGGAGGATCGCAAGAGCACTTTTGGGTGTTGGTTCTCTTTGGGTTCTGCTACGATATCCTGGATGAACAGGAAGCAGAAGTCGGTTTCTTTAAGCACCGTTCATACAAATACATAGCTACGAGTATAGCCTCATGTGAATCTGCCTGATTGAGGAAGCTCTTCAGTGAGCTGTTTGGACACATGCTGGATACCATCGTGATCTTCTGTGACAACCAGAGGGGGATTCGATTTTTGAGGAAACCTATATTTTATGATCACTCCAAGCATATAGACATCAGGTACCACTTTATCTGGGATATGGTACACTAAGGAGCAAGAAGGCTCCATCGCATTGGGACTGATGTGCAAGTCTCCAACATTCTGTCGAAGCCCCTAGGAAAGGTCAAATTTATGACTTTTCGAGAACAACTAGGAGTTGTGGAGAGACTCTTTACTAAGCGTCATGTATGATATGGACATTGAGCTCTGGGGGCTTGGGGGTACATCTTGGAGCAATGAGCAACCATAGGGTGAGTGGTTCAGCCTTCCTTTAGTGGTTTGCTATGTAGGCAAGATGAGTGGTTCATCCTTCTCTTGCTGAGAAGGAGTCATAGGGTGAGTGGTTCAGCCTTCCCTTGGGATACCCCTGGCAACATGTAGGCAGGATGCATGGTTCATCCTTCTACTGCTGAAACATACTACCCATGCAGTCTGGGACTCATGGGAAGTACCTCTCATCTGGCCAATGAGCAGGGAAATGAGGATAGGGACAATAGTAGTGATGGACGCATCCTGTTACTACCGTACTCCCTATGCTAGGATGATATTGATTTGGGATCAATTGGAACTGACTTCGGGTCAGTAAGAGTGATATAACTCAGTCTCTTTTGGAAATGATTTCAAATCAGTAAGACTGGTATGATACACTTTCTTTATTTGGAACTGATTTCGGATTAGTAATTTCGGATCAGTAAGAGTGGTATCACACACTCTCTTCATTGGGACTGACTTCGGGTCAATAAGAGCGGTATGAGACACTCTCTGTTATATGGGACTGACTTCAGGTCAGTAGAGGATGGTAGGATACATTCTCAATCACTTCTTCTTCTTCATAGTTCAGCAGAGCAGTGCAGGGCACTAGTGGCAGAGATAGTACAGTCTAGCAGATGGATTAGCAGATGGAGTTTTCCCTAGTTGAGAGGGAGTGTTAAAATTGGCAACTGGGTCCAAACTCCATGTGGGTCATCTTATTTATGGAAGCTTATATTTTTGTTGGATTCCTCTCGTCAAGAGGTGTAGGATTGATCTAAGGATCATCCGATTCCAACTTGTATTCATGGACATATGAATTTATTTGTGTTATGGGGCAATTCGTCAAGGTCGGCCAGCAACCAAATTGCCCCCACTTGTGCTCAACGTTTTAGTATAAAAAGAGGCGGCTTGCCAATCATTTGCACACACACTCTTCTTGTGATCTCTTCCTCTCCACTTGTCTTAGAGTTTTTGTGGGAGGAGAGCTCCTAAGAGACTATGCAGCCCTAATAAGAATAAGCTCTAGCTCTACGTTGTCATGAAGGAGGCTTTAATGAAGCTACAATAACGCAGCAACGAGAGATCTAATCGCAAGTCTAGGAGAGAATCTATTCGCTGTCCTAAAGGAAGGAATCCTAGCCGCAATAAGGAAGAGTCCTAATCACAAAGATCTAGCCTTACCTAACCCTAACCGCAGTCATGAAGGCAGAATGCCCTAGCCGTAGGTCTAAAGGGAGTTTATGCAGCAGAGGAGACCCGTCCACACAACAAGAATATGTCACCTAACCGCAGTCACTAGAAGCCTATACGCTGCCCTAAAATGAAGGATCTATGCAACGTAATGTAGGATCCTTTCACGTTGGGCAGAGAAGCCCTTATCTACCCCTAAACGCAGTGAAAAGGAAGACGGTTCATGCTGCCCTAACCACAGTCTTATGAGCCACAAACTGGTGCCCTAGACGTTGTTAATTCACAGTCCATGAAGGGAACTCAATCCACAGTTAAGGAGGACAGTTAGAAGGAATGTTACAGGACTGTTAGAGACAGTTATGTAGAGACCTTAACGTTGTCTCTATATACCCTAACGCTGCCCTAAACGTAGTCATGGTAAAGTCCTTAATGTTGTCCATACGGAGATCCCTAACTCATTGTTCTAGGCCGCAGTTAACAAGGGGTTCATCTACAACAAAAGGAGGATGTACATACTGCGTTGCAAGGAAAGGTGATTGTGTAATTATAAGGCTGATTGGAAGACAGTGTTGTCATGATGCTGTAGATGATAAGTGTGTTAAGGATTGTCTGGGGATATTGATGATGAGCTTGATTTGAAGGGTTGCTACAATTAGTTGCTTTGCTAGGCTGCAAGCCATAGCAAGTAGCTAAGTTTGTCCCATGACAGTATTGCAGTTTACACCACAGTGATGATGAACAGTGTAGTAAGATGCAACATACTTGGATGGATGCAACATGAATAATGAATGCGGTGATTGTTGTGGGCAACATGGTGCAGTATGGTGCAGCGCAATGAATGCAGCATGGGGCAGCATTATGGTACAACATGATGATGATGGGAATGGATGTATAGCAGCAGCTCGATGCATTGCAGCAGCTTGTTTATGATGGGTACATCATGGTGATGAGGTACTGCTCAATGATGGAGCAGCATAGTGATGAGAGCATCTCAGTGATTGGGTGCAGCACAGTGAGGTGCAACGTGGTGATGGAGCCACCTTGGAGGATTAGTTCAAGCAGTATGCCTTCACCTAAGATCAGATTAGCTACCTCATTATGTTGTCTTCATGGTGAAGATCTCTGCTCTTATCTTGTCAAGTCAAAGTGTTGACTTCTGATGTATATGTACTATCTCTCTCTCTATCCTATGTATGTGGGCAATATAGCTCTCGTACACCTTGGTAACCTTGCTAGTTACCAAATCAAGCAAAAAGAATCTCAAAAAATAGGACTTTGGCACATAGTCTCTAATGTCTCTTATACAAACTCTGGGTTGGAGATTATTTTTCATTGGATATTGTTTTTAGCTTAAAGAACTCCAATACAAAGTTGGTTTAATCATACCTATCGTGACTTCTTTCTCTGTTCGTTCCACGACTATAAAAATCATTTCAGTTTTTATTTCTATGCAGACATTGAACTCCAATCTCTTTCATTTTGCTAACCGGCATAAGCGATTGAAACACCCGACGATGTATAAAGTCGCACAATTGTTTGGCTACAACATCATGTTTACGTCTACACAACACAAAATTAAAGTGGTTGCAGTGATATAGAAAAATGTTTTGGATTTAAATGATTTTACTGCAGACATCAGAGACGATCTCAAAGAGTTCTTTGGGAGAAAAGTATCATTGAATCTTCTCGGCATATCTCAGATCAACTCTAGCAATGAAAGTGCAAAGTTAAGTGAAAAGTGCTTCTATAAGACTGGATCTCTATTGATGAAGGATTCAACACTGTCAGACCACCTATGCTTGGGTTTGTGTGAGTTTGCACCACAAAAAGGTGTGCCCTTTTGTGGGCAAAGAACCCAAGCATTGGGATTTTGTACCCAAGGTATGGGTGTGAAATCAAGAAAAGGAATTATTATTTATTCATTGTTGCAAGTGGAGAACCCTTAGAGGAGAAAGGGCGACCTAAGGCCACGATGAAAGGTCTTGATCAAATGATGAAATTAATTTTCCTTAAGTTAGTTGGGGTTTGTCTAGAAACTTCAAGTCGGCCTCGGCTTGGGAAGACACCATTTGAGGGCAAATTCTACCCTGATGAGAAAATTATAAGAAGGGAAATAGTGAAAATCATTTGATTATCCAACAAGTGCAATTATTTTCAAGTGAGGACTGATCCAAGGAGGTTGCATACCTCAAGAAGTCGAGCTAGATAAAGAGCAAGAAAAAGGGTTTTGTGTTTTTTTTTTTGTCTCATGCTATGGTTCAGGTTCAACAAGGATGTTGTACGAGTTTGGTGAGGGTTTCAGTGGCAAAGTTTTTGCATCCCTGTAGTGGAAGAGACTTGTGAAAAAGGGCCTAAAGTTTTGGGCTACTAGCAGTGGTACTTCTATGATCTAGTTGTAGAGTCTTGTACCTAGAATGAGGTTGTTTTGGTATGTCGTGAGGATTGGAGGAAAGTTGGAGTAATGTTGCATGCCATAGAGGACAAATGCAACAAGTACAGGGATGGAAGAAGGGTACCGCAGGTCTAAAGTAACCATAGATTTGAGGTTGCAGAGATCAGTAACAAGACCTAGGATATAAGTCAAGAAAATGAATAGAATTGTGGTTGCTTGGAGGCTAAGTGGTAGCATCCTCAAGGAGATAAATTGCTAAGTTTGGAGGGTTGTCCACTTGGTTTTGCACAACAATTTTGATACGTCATAGTTATGGTTTCTTCCTATGCAGAGAGCCATCCTATGGTCTGTCCAAATCTCAGTGAAAGAATATCCCAAGTCTATGATGAATGAAGAGGGTCGAGCCCCTAGAAAGGGCGGCAGATGACTCTTTGTTGTGGGTAGAAATTTGAGATGGAAGGACAGCAACAAGGGTGCTTTAGTAAAGTAAAATAGAAGAGTTATACAAAGGTTTGAACAACAATTGTAATTAGCCCTAAGAACAAGGATATAGAACGCGTATTATCATTGTTAGTGGATTGTTGGAATAGCCCTAAAACTGGACGATTTAAGGAGACAAATTGCAGAAGAAACAATAGTCTTAGAAGCCCTAGATTAGTCATGGTGTTGAAAGTGTACGTGTAATTTTGGAATCCCTTTAGAATCTATCTTATCATTTGTTCGCAGGATGTTTGGCATAGCCCTAGATCTGCACAATTTAAGAAGACAAATTGCAGAAGAAAGGGCAGTCTCGGAAGTCCTAGATTAGTCATGGTGTTAACTGTGTATGGGTAATTTTGGAAGCCCTAAGGGTTGAGCTTTGAAGGATGAGAGGGCAGCTATGAGGGCTATGTTAGGATATTCTGACACATAGGAAATAGTTAAGTTCAACTTGGTCTAGTATAGAGTTAGGTTAGAGTTAGGTAAAGTGTGTTTCTTTACCGTTGTACATTTTGTAACTTACAATACGACGGTCACGATATGTAGTGATCCGACGGTTCATTCTCTCCTCGGTATTACCGACACTTGATCCGTGGCTTGACACCCGATTGGTCCATGAATTCTATTTAAAGCGCATGGAGGGTCATTTGTAGGTTAACAGTGCATGAGAGAAGCTTATGTAAATTTTCATTTCATTCTTTTATTAATAAATTTCTTGTAGTGGCCACGTTGGCACAGGCCATGGACTGTTTCCCTCTTTGAGGGTTTTAACCACGTCAAAATACTGGTGTATTGATTTGTGATCTATTTGTGAGCGGTGTCCTTTCGGTGTTCTGCCTGAGGAACTTACCCTATAAATCCCTACACAGGGATAATGGTTTCATGATCAATAGTTCATTTCTTATTTTACTTAAGTAGCAGCACATCTTCATTTTTATTCAGGTATTAATTTCATCATTAGTATGTTCTAAGACCCTCTGGAGCGTTAAGATCTGGAAATCGTTATAAAGGACAGAATTGCCTTAAAATCTATTTCCATTCTTGCCTTCTAGAGTTTTCTTAAGACTCAAAGATAGAATTCCCATTCACATTAGGAGACAAACAAAGATAAAAACCCCCAAAACAAAATAAAAATAAAAAAAAATGACAAAAGTAAGAAATAAGTTATCTTGCACATATAGTGCGCCACACTTCATCAACTTATGAATCCTGGATTGATAATTAATGTAGCAATTTAGGACACACTAAATTGACCAAACACCTCCCTAATGTTGAAGGAAATCATTGGAGACTTCAGATGTATAAGTAGAGAGGCTTAAGACCTCAATTTTTTTTAGTTACCAAGAATTTAGACTTCTCACTGTAGAACTCTACTTTGTTTTCAAGCTGTAAGTCTCGTAACAATTTTTGATTAATAATGAAGATGAGTTTTGTTTTGAGTCAACATTGAGTTAACTCAGAGGGCTAAAGCTCTTGGGTTAGGGCCCAACCATAGTAGCCAAAGCTCCTCTTTATTGTATTATTAAGTAGCATAGCTTCTTGTTTTCTATCCATCTGCTTAAGTAGTTCAATTCCATTACAAAGGTTTATTGTTTAACTATTTATTTGTTTAAGTATTTGCAGTCTCATTACAGTATTGTAGAGTAGATTAGTTGTGTTACAGTTTTCTTCATTTATGATTTCATTCAATTAGTAGGTTAACAAAGAAAATATCCACAAGGTTTTTCACAAGTGTCTCGGCCTCACCTCCTCCCTTTGGGACCATGACATGAGGAAGAAGCCTTGCAGCAACCCAAAAAACATAAGGTTTTGGTTTTCACAGGGAGTTTGTTGTTTAATGCGGTCACTAGGTTCATTACATTGTTACTCTGTTCCTTTCTTGATCATTTTCTCTTTCACTCTCTTCCTGTCATTTGATCTCCCTCATATCCCTTTCATTCTCCCTCGGCATGAAATACTTAGGAAGAAGTAGTTAATTCACATTTAAATGGTTTTTACCCGTAGATTACCTTACATAGCAAAAATCGACCAATCAATGCCCAATTCATTTTCAACACTGACTTTATGCACTTTAAATCCACACCGTCGATCTGCCTTGTTTGATCTGATGGTTATCATGCATCCGCTCTCCAACTAGCTCAATCAAATCTCCACCGTTGATCTACCTTGCCAGATCTGACGGCTATCGCGTGATATCATGTGGATTTCTGTCCGATCGTTATCTGCTCGAGGGCACATGATAAGAGTGGTTTCCCCGTGCTACCTGTCACCCGAGGAGGCTAATCACGTAAAATTTTAGAAAACTCCTTAAAACTTTGAGGGCACGCGATAAATAGCTTACCACCCTCTAAACCCACTCTGTCATTTCCACATGTTTACTTCTCCCGCTTTAATCTCCACTATTGATCTGTATCTTGATCCAACGGCTGTCGCTTCACCTGACCGCCAACTAGCTTGGCCGATCTCCACCATTGATCAGCCTCGTCTGATCCAACGGCTATCACGCAATCTTGCATAGACACTTGCACGACCATTATCTAGCCGAGAGCACGTGCGAAAAGTGGTTTTCTCATGCTACATGTTGCTCGGTAAGGCTAATCATGTGAAATCTCAAAATGCAACTTATGGTTTTGAGAGCACACGAAATATTGCTTACCACCTCTACAAACCCGCTACCATTTCCGCACATTTCTTTTGCCCATGATCTAATATCTGTCATCCATCTGCCAATTAATCTTGTTCATCCATATCTTGACTTAGCCTCCATGATAAAATCATCCGTCCTTCTCCTGTTAACCCTGTTCGTTCATATATTCACTCAACCACCACGACATAATCTCCACCATTCATCATGTTAGTTAACCTTGTTCGCTCATCTATCTACGTACCCTCATGCGATCTAATCTCAGCCATTCATTTACCTTTCACCCGCCTGATCCAATGGCTCTTATGCACTATTTCTCATTACATCCTCTTTTGACCAATTTTGATCTCCGATTGCTCTTCCACTTAAACATAGACTTAGCTTAGTTTACTTTTCTTACCCCTTAGTCTAGTTTTGATGCTTTTGCTTCTGTAACTTAGAGAATTAGCATTAGATTAGTGATTGATCTAATAATTCTGCTTAGCATAGTCGTTTAATTGGTTAGTTAGGGTATGGTGTGAGTTAGCATTACAAGTTTCTTTCTTCATTACTGTAGTAGAATAGCTCTCCCTTAGACTAGATTTTCTCTTATACCATCAAAATCAAGCTTCTTTTGACCCTATAGAAATCTAGCTTGGAAGCCCTGGGGTCCCTTCCCAGATGAGTAGTGACAACAGGCAGTACCTTCTCTTCTACTTGTGCATATAGCACTGCCACCTCCAAGTTTGTATGAACCCCGAGTTGATAACTAAAGTTGGTAGCCCTAGGAGTTGCAAAATTCTTGCTACAATACCTAGGCTCATCACTTTTTGGTGTCATTCCAAGGGAGGTGTCAGAGTAGGATTTGGATTACTGCTCCTTCTTCTATTTCTAGTCTCTCACTTTCTTTTCTTCTACTTTTAGTCTTCAATTTTCTTCCATTAGTTTATTTCTGCAAAAGTAATCTAGTTTCTTTCTTTCATTTTTCATTTATCTTCTTTCCTTTCCATTCTACAATCAACAATTTCAATTCAACGAGTAGTTTCCTTTTTGTTAGTATTTTTTCATTCAATTAAGAAATTTCATTCTGCAAGTAGTTTTCTTTCTGTCAGAAGTCTTTTCATTAAATCAACAATTTCATTCTACAAGTAGTTTCCATTCCGTTAGTAGCTTTTCATTTAACCAGTGATTTCCTTTTTATAGAGTACTTTCGAGATTTAAAGAAAATTTTACAAAAACTAACCCAAAAACATTTCCTTTCATGCCTCATAGGAATAGGGATAATTCAGGAAAATTCTTGCCAAATACCCCACTACATCCAACAATCAACGTTCTCTCTTCTTTGGTGATTGTGAATTGGAAGAACCTTTAGGTGAGAAACTTGACATATTTGAAGAACCTATAGGGGAAGAAGAAGAAGAACAACCCATTCCTACTAAACCAATGGCTGAAAACCAAGATGATAGCGGATATCAAGAGAGAATTCAAGGTGCCTTCCCCATTAGGGAAACCAATGGGGACACTAAAATGAAGAATATAAGCCCCTCTGCTCTACCTCATTTCCATGGCTTAACCACAGAGGACCCTGACACTTTCCTATTTGAGTTTTTTGTTATATGTCGAACCTATGACTATACAGAGGATGAGAAAAAGTTAGAATTGTTTCCATCTACCCTCAAGGATGCAGCATTGTGCTGGTTCATGGGTTTACCTAGAGATAACATCATAACTTGGGATCAGATGTAGCAGGCCTTTAACAACAAATAGAGGGACTATTGTAGGTCAAAGGAAACTAAAGAAGAGATTTTTAGTATGACCATAGGCTAGGATGAATCCTTATAATACTATGAAGAAATATTCCAGCTAAGTTACAAAAGGGCCAGGTGCACACTTGACTCTGAGTCATTGAAGTTGGTCCTGCTTATAGGAGTAAGGGAGGATATCCTAGATACCTTGCATTTGTTAGCAGGAGGAGATATCTACCAACTACCCTATGAGGATATCAAGGCTATCTTTAGAAACCATTCTAGGGCAACCAGGAAAAAGGGTAGGAGTAGTCAACCTATGGCCAGTACATCATCTTCCAATTCATCCATTAAGGGTGAAATTGGAAATATGCTGGAGGACTTCAAAAGTGAGATTTTGCAAACCCTTGCCTTACAATTGGATACCATGAATATCAAAGGGAAGCAAGAGGAATCACAGAGAGCCTTAGCCATCTTTTGTCCTAGATGCACCAAGAGGCATCCTAGGAATGAATGCCCATTGAACTGTATTGAGATTTGCTCAATCTATGACGAAAACCAATCCATAGACAAGTGCCCTTATTTACATAGACTCAAAGTTGTATATCAAGGAGATGAAGGGGTCACTGAGCAGCTTTGCTACATCAACCAAAGGAGACCTCCTGGGCCTAGACCATACTAGTAGGGTATGCAAGGATTGTCCCATGCATATTACAGACCCAACCAAACCACAACTATACCTTCTTGGGGACCCCCTGCTCATCCTTCCTGGTCTACACCCCCTCCTTTGTCCTATGCACCTTAGTATCATTCCCAGCCAACCAGCCAATCATTTCAACCTTACATTTAGCCACAACATCAGTAGAATACCCCACACCAAGGGTGCAGGCCCCAATTCAACAATGTTCCAGTTGTATTGCCTCCACCACCTACCCAACCACAACTCTTACACTCTTCTCCACCTAAGAAACCCCAGATGCCTTCCCAGCCAAATCCAAACCAAAAAAATAGGCAAGCTCAACAACAGAGATACAATGGAGAGACGTCATACCTAGCTTATGTTGTAGAAATCCAGGAGATCAACCTAAGATCTAGGATAATTCTCCCATATAACCAACCTCCCTCTCCACATAGGGGGGTTGAGGAAGAAAGAGAGGAAAGCAACCTTAAATCAAATCCACCCTTTCATGAAAGATTAGCCCAACCACTCTAGCCTACCCCAGAAGAAATTGAACTTGTGGGAGAATTGAAGAATCTATGCGTAAAGATACCCCTTCTCCAGAAAATCAAAGATGTTCCTATATACAATAAGTTGATTAAGGAGAAGTGCTTCAAGCATCCAAGAAGAAGAAAAAGGGATGTCCCTACCATTAATGTCATTAAGCAGTTATCTGACTTAATGTTGGGGCAGGTAATATGTCCAAAATACTTAGACCCTGGAAGCCCTGTAGTAGATGTGCACATCAATGGCACCATTGTCGCACACACTCTAATTGATCTTGGGGCTAACATTAATGTGATGACCAAGGACACCATGCTCAAGCTTAACCTCCAAGGGTCATTAAGGAAGACCAAAATAGTTCTGCAACTTGCAAACCGTTCCACATTCACCCCTGAGGGAATTGTGGAGGATGTGATGGTCTCCATTGACTCCTGGGAGTACCCTATAGATTTCCTAGTTCTCCAACCTAAGGCTAAGCTTACTAGTTAGCCTCTCATCCTCGGGAGGCCATGGTTGGCCACAGTTGATGCCTTCATTAGCTGCAAAGATGGGAATATGACCATCAAGAATTGGCATATGTCCAAACAATTAGTCTTATACCCTCTTGCTCAACCCTTCCTAGAACATGATTTACCTTTATGGTTGGAGGAGGAGGAAGAAGATGAGCTTTATTCTACCCAAATTTATGCTTTGGAAGCAATCATAGGAGGAGGACAACAAGAGGAGGATGACTTAATTGAACACCTACTCCAAAGTCCAACTCCTAGTTCATTACCATTAGAAGAAGAAGTAGGAAACATTGAACAATCATGAAATTGACTTATGCTTGGCCAATTCCAACCCACTCCAAGTCAAAACCATAGAATTTGGCCCAGAGAAAACTTTGAAAATCAACCCATCTCTGTCTACTGTTGAAGAGGGAAAGCTATGCAATATGTTGAAAGAAAACCTAGAAGCCTTCGCTTGGAGCTACAAGGGAATGGAGTACACCCATCAGTGTGTACTCACTGTTAGCACTTGAGATTTCACCTAGGCTGAGATAGACAAACCTCAAAGCTATATCAAACCATTTCACCTCGTAGCTAGCCCTACGAGGTATGAGAAGGCTCTCTCGGGTCAAACTCAGTGGATTTTTCAATAGGATGAGTTGACCAATTAGAAACACTGATTTTAGGCTAGTA
>APFE030174809.1:23832-60321 GCA_000404065.3 Pinus taeda | reverse complement strand
GTTACAAAAGGATTACATCCGCCATGCTAGGATGGTTGCCGCTGAACATTTAAGCTTACTGTGACTGAACATGAACCTAAAAAACTGTGGAACGAAGAGACTGTCCACTGACTCCAGACCCGAACCCATAACAGACTAGTTACATGCAAAAAAGCTTGCTATCCCTGCCGAGGCGAGGGGGAATTTTACAGACACGGAGCTTCCTTACATACCCAACATAAAACACATAACAGACACAACATATGTTAACGAGAATCGACCCAAAACCATCGAGCCGCCATTCTGAAGATGTAAAAGCAACCAAACAAAGGACTTACTCATCCATGGAGGTGGATGGTTGTTCCTCCACCACGGGACAGGCGTATGGATCAGAGGCGCTTGAATCTGTGTAGGGGGGATCATTCCGTTCAGGCTCGCTTGTTCCCGCCACTGCTCCCGCCACCGCACCCGGGGCCTCCGCAGGCTGCAGTCGAGAGCTCTGAACAGGAGAGGGTGGTCGTGGCTCCGCTGGGACTTCTGGCATGGTTGCGTGCTCACATTTCTCGAGCCTGACTATAACATAATTGGTGGCATTATCCAAGACGCAAGGGAACTGGAATCGAGTGGAAGGGTGAGAACCGAGCGAGCACATCGCTGTCCTTCCCCGCCCTCTCCCTCTGCCTCAACCCCGACGAGCTCCTAGTGAGTTGATTTCCTCAGAGGGGGAGTCGAGTGAGGCTGAGGATCATGGAGAAGAAGCACGACCTCTAGCGCCACCCCTTGAGCCACCCCATCGACTAATGAGTCGCATTCGCTCACGCGGCATCCTGAAACCAAACCCCACACCAATCTACCCGGAATCCGAATGTGCCCTTCTCCACACAGAAGCTGACAAGGTAAGTGGATGACAGTAGAAATAACACAATGGAAAGGACCAGAACTTACCACCTGAATCTTCATATGAGGAAAGACCAGAGCCGCGCTGGGTGGAGTGCTCAGAACCCGAATACTTTGAAGCCCGATGTTACGCTCAGAGACCAGGACCGTCTGATACGAGCAAACAAGGAAGCCTGAGCGACCCAGGGTAAAGGCCAAGGCCTTATGAGCAGAGGGTCGAGGTCTAAATCCTAGTACACTCAACCATGACACCCTCATCCAACACTTGAAACAATTTCTTACAAAACATCGAGGCCAGACGCTATCCATTCCAACCCTTGCCAACCCTTCACAGTGCATCGGCAGGCGGAGGAGGTCGACGGATATAACACTTTGCGTGACCGTTTTCCCATGCGGAGTTAAGGCCACATTTAACTGTGCCCGACGGGGGAAGCTATTTCGAGATGTTTCCATCCACCTGTCTGAGGTGGGAAGCCACTTGCCTCTTAATGAGGCCGCCCCTTCATTAACTCCCACCTTAATCACCCGCAGCCGTGGAAATGTTGTTTATTTATTATTTTAGTTAAGAGGTCTCAATAGAGTGTGTCTTGGTATATATAATTTCAGTTAATTAAACTACTTCATTAGCTGGATATTCATTATAAACCAGACATATTTAAATCTCAATCATTTAAATATCTTCCTCTTGGTTGGGTTAGATCTATATCTACCTAATTGAGATAGGATTATAATTAATTTCTCTTTGCTTTCATTTAGAGTAAGTTCTACATTCTTTCAAGCCTTCTTCTCAAAGAGGAAAAATTTTAGTTGTGGCTTAGCTGAACCCAAATCAACTTAATGGTCATTCTCTTGCCTGATTAGCAAGAAGAAGTGATCTGATATCACTAACTATTGGTAGTTAAAGACACATTATCAACCAATAGCGATAGGGACAAGGTAACTGGACATAGTTAAACTAGTCATAGCCACCACATCAAATGGAAAAGGAGTTATTTTAAGTTCTGGACCGGGTGGTTATCCCCCATTATTGTTGCAACTATTTTTGAGGAATCAACACATTGAAATGAATATCATGAAAAATCAAGCCAGTAGTCATGGTTTTGGGATCCACATAAAATCTTTGTGTATATGTGTTTTATGGGTTAGGCCCTTGCATTGTTTATTTTATGTGTTTAAGAATTCGTATGAAGGTAATTTCTGTATGGGGTTAAAAGATACATTTGGTATCAGAGCTATTTTGGCTTCAAGGGAACACGTTTGTTGATGAAGGGTTTCACTTGGGCTTGTGGTAGAACATGTTCAGTGGGAGATCTACGAGATCGATTCTAGTGGTGAAAGAAGATGACGAGCAGTGAAAAGATAGAGATGGAGAAATTTAATGGTCAGAGTTTTGAGTTGTGGAAACTCAAGATGGAGGATCTGTTGATGGATAAAGATCAGTGGATCATGGTAAATCCAGGTACTAAAGCAACCAGAGTGTCTGATGAAGAATGGAAGAAGTTATATCAGAAGGCAAAGAGCACAATACGATTGTGTGTCTCAAATGCAGTGTTGCTAAATGTATTAGGGGAAGCTATGGTGAAGGCTTTGTGGGACAAGTTAGGGACTTCGTACCAATCTAAGTCTCTGATGAATAAACTATTCTTTTGGAAAACGTTGTATAACCTGAGGATAAAAGGTGGAGACTTAGTGAAAGGGTATCCGAATGCATTTAATACCGTGGTAAGTCATTTATCATCTGTTGATATTAAAATTTCAAGTGAAGATAAGTTCATCAACTTGTCATGTTCTCTACCAAATTCATACGATAGACCGGTTATTGCAATAGGTAGCAATGCAAGTGCCTTACAATTTGATGAAATAGTCTCATCCTTGCTGATGGAGAAGATGAGACGGAAAAATACAGAGAGCTAGAATGGTGATGTCTTGTTTGTATGAGGACTTTCCTAGAACATAAACAAAAATAAGTCATTGAGTGGGAGATCTAAATCTAGGGGGAGATCTAAATCTCCAGGAAAAACCTGTAAAGGCGGTGTGCTAGAAATGTGGAAAGGAGGGACACTACAAAAGAGATTGTAAATCTAAAGCTCCTCACAAAGGAAAGGGATCTGATGATGCTTCTTCTGCAGAGGCGAAAACCACATCAAATGAAGCAGGGGATGTGTACTTTGCTTCTGCAAGTACACTTGTAGATCATGAGGCATGGTTGATTGGATCAGGTGCATCCTTTCAATTCATTCCCCATAGAGAGTGGTTCTACGAGTATGATAAATATGATGGTGGTGATGTCTTCTTAGGGGATGAGAGGAAGGCTAGAATAATTGATTGCGGAAAAGTAAAGTTGAAGTTGCAAGGTGGAAGGGTTAAAACACTTTTGGGTGTTCTACATATTCCTGTATTAGTGAAAAATCTGATTTCTGTAAGAAAGCTCGATGATGTAGGTCTAAAAACACTGTTCGAGAAGGATACCTGCAAGATGGTTCAGGGAGCACTCGTATTGATGTGAGGAGTTCAGACTGGAACTCTATACAATCTGCAAGGTATTACTATTGTTGATGGGTGTGACAATTCTATGGTTCTTGAAAGTGGAGCAGAGAATCTAGTGGTCTCTGGAGAAAAGACCATGTTGTTGCATCAAAAGCTTGGACATATTGGAGAGAAGGGCCTTCAAATACTTCATGGTAAAGGTATTATAGAAGTTACAAGTAATATCTCTATGGATTTTGGTTTCTGTGAAAATTGAGTATATGGGATGTAGAATGAGATGAGTTTCCCCTCCACTGGTAAGAGGGCGAAACAAATATTAGAGCTTGTGCACAGTGATGTGTTTGGACCTATGAAGGTTCCATCACTGGAAAGTCTGTGTACTATGTATCATTTATAGATGACTACTTAAAGAATACATGGATATATTTCCTTAAGAGGAAATCTAAAGTATTTGAGAGGTTTAAAGAATTTAAGGATCTCATGGAAAACTAGATAGAGAAGAAGATAAAAGTGCTAAGGATAGATAATGGTGGACAATTTTGTAGTAAGGAATTTCAAGAATTTTGTAAGAAGTGTGGTATATCATGGTAGAAGACTATTCCATATACACCTTAGCAAAATGGAGTTGCAGAAATAATAAACAAGACATTGATGGAAAGGGCAAGAAGCATGCTCAGTGGTGTCAGAGTAGGAGAAGCATTCTAGGCAGAGGTAGTGGAGACAACATGTTACCTGGTCAATAGGTCACCTTCATTGGCACTGGAGGATAAGACTCTGCAAGAGCTATGGACTAGTAAGAAACCCTCTCTTTCACATCTAAGGGTATTTTGATGTGATGCATATGTACATGTTCCAAAGGAGAAATGAACAAAGTTGGATATTAAATCGGAACAATGCATCTTTATTGGGTACAAGGATGGTTTAAAGGGTTATAAGATTTGGAACCCAGAATAAAGGAAGGTTGTGTACAGATGAGATGTGGTGTTCAGAGGGGCGAAAGATGTTATTAAACATGAATTCCAAGCAAAGGAACCTGAGAAGATAGAGTTTGAGCTAAAGGAGGAAGAATCAGACTCTGCAACAGAGAAGGAATCACAAGATGAAGAGCCACAAAATATTTTTATGGTCTCAAGCAAGCCCGTCGGGCTTAGTATGCGAAAATGGATAGATTTATTTTAGATACTAGCTTTTCTAGGTGTCATTCTCACAAAACCGTGTTCACCAAGAAAGTGAGTAAGTCTCTTATCATTATTTTTTTTATGTTGATGATATTTTCCTTACTAGAACTGATCCCAACCTTATAAACCATGTTAAGTTTAACCTTAAAAATAAGTTTAAAATGGTGGACTTAGGGCACCTACATTATTTTCTTGGTTTTCAAGTCTTGTAATCCTAAGAACGTATTTCCCTTTCCCAGTCCAAGTATGCATATGATATTCTATGACACTTTCAGATGGAAGAATGTAAGCCAATGCCTCCTCCCTTTTCGTCTGGAGCAAATCTTTCACTGAGTTGTACTTCCCTTGAAGTTGATGCAACCTTATACCATCAACTTGTTGAAAAAAGAAATATATTTGAACCATACCCATCCTGACCTTGCCATTTTTGTTGGCCTTATTTCTCGATTTATGGAAATCCCACATGAAATACATTGGACAACAACGAAAAGAATAATGTTCGAGGTATAATTTAGTTTCGAATCCATTACGGTGTAGAAGCATCTCGTTTATTGGTTGGTTTCACCGATTCTAATTGGCTCAGTGACCCTAATGATTAAAAGTCTACTAAAGTTATATACTCACTGTTGATTTTGGATCTATTAGATGGGCTTGCAAGAAACAAACTGTCATTTCTCTTTCTTCAGTAGAAGTAGAGTATCATGACATTGTTGAAGCTAGAAAGGAAGCCATGTGGCTTCGTCAGATAATGTCAAAGTTTGGTTTTGAGCAGCAACATCTGACTACAATTTGGCATGATAATCAAAGCAAAATTGAACTATGAAATGGCCCAGGCCAACATTAGCACAACAAACGAATTGAACTACACATGCAGTGCATCAGAAAAATGAATCACGACCTTGTTCTTAAAGTCCAATATTACTCAACCAATGATCAAATTCTGAACATCTTTTCAAAGGCTCTCACAGAGGCAAAGTTTACTAAACTTTGATTTATGGTTGGAGTTCGGGAAGTTCTTAATAGGGGAGGATAGGCCCTAATGCATCCTTCCTTCTCCTATTATCTCATATTTGTACATCCTTAAATTGTTTCCCAAGTTGTTCTTGGGGTTTTAGGGTATTCCGAAACATGGGAAATAATTATGTCCAATATGGTCTATTTTATAGTTATGTATAGTGTGTTTCTTTAGTATGTACATTTTTTCACTTATAATCCTACTGTCACAATATGTTCTAGAAATCAGGTGATCAGAAAGTTCATTCTTTCCTCAGTATTACCAAAACTTGATCCATAGCTTATCACCCAATTGGTCCATGATCTCTATTTAGCTAGCATGGAGGGTAATTTGTTAGGTGACCATTCATGAGAGAAGCTTACTTAAATTTTATTTGTTTTACATTAATAAATTTCCTAAAGTGGTCTCATTGGCTTAGGTCGTGGATTTTTTCCCTGTTTGAGGGTTTTAACCACGTCAATAATACTAGTGTATTGTTTTGTGATCTGTTTCTGAGCGGTGTCCTTTGGTGTTCTATCTGAGTAACTTACCCTGTAAATTTCTACACAATACAACTCCCCTAAGTGAGGCTTCCTATTTGGTATTATGGGATTACAACTTATATTCCAACTAAATTATCCATGCATAACTAGTACCTTCTAAATTTTCACTATCTTGACTATCACGGTTTCCTATTTTAAAATTAAATTTGTTCAATGTTGCACATGTTTTTGGAACAACTTGAGGGAATTTTATTTTGATAAATCAAAACTTTACATGATAAATATTGGTAAGATTACCAGTATAAACTTAGATACTGAGATGATCTTGATGGAAAGGATGTGGTAGAAATTAAGGATCTTTATGCATCTAATATAGCTTTAAACAAGAATGTAGTTGAAATATGAATGGCTTGAAAGGTCTAATCTATACTCTATAGTTTTTCTTGTCTACTTATAGCAGGAAAGTTTGCATATAGATAATGGCTTTATTTTCTTTTTGTAATATTGTTACTTTCACAGGTGTTACTCATTCATATTTTCTCTTGAATTTTTTTGAGCATAAAATTACTTTACTTTAATGGATTACAGGAAATGATTGCACTACTCAAAGCCGGGCCACCACCTTCACATGCATTAGCCCCCAATTGATGCGATCTAATTGAGGTGTCTATAAATGGATTGACAAAATTATTGTCAAATATAAAGGTATGTTATCATTTTTCTGAGCATTATTTGTATTTTTCCCAAATGCATAGTCAATGTTTTGGGGTGTGTTTTACTAATGAGATATCTTTTTTTCCTTAGGAAGGCTATTTCATTTCATGGTCATTTCCAAGTTTCTAGAGATCACGGATGTCATTCTAGTGTTCCTCTTCATTCTGAAGCCTAATATTGTATATTTCTGAAGTTAAAGATGATTTGTTTTTCAATACATTCTTGTTGTCAATTAATTTCATGATCTCACAAAGTTTTTTCCTGATGGATGTAGGACCTAACATCTCTTTTAGTTGCAACATTTTATTTATTTATGATCTTGAATAATGCTAATTTTCAGCTTGGAATTTGCAGGCATCTATGATTGGAATCTAGGGAACCTCTTTTTCTCTAGTGTCTTGTGAGTTTGCAATGTTCATGACCTTAGTTTGAAACCCTTCAGCTAATTTGGAATAGTTATAGTGTACCAAGGGAAGTAAAAATTTATCTGTTTACACATGAAGGAATCATGGAATATATTGAATATGTTTTTGTATATATGTTAAATGGAAAAGTGGCTGAATTATTAAGTGAAATGAGTATTTTAAATCAAGGTCTAAAATGACTATGTTATATTTGTTCTTGTGTAGACATGTTATGAAACCAACTTACAAAAAGATAGAGAAGATAGATGAATGCCTTAGAAATAAGCCTCTTCAAGGGGGAAACCTCGTTTACATTACACAAATGAACAATTCTTGGATGATTCAAATGACAAAACCTTCTTTCTATATATAGGAGTCTAAGGGATCACAACATAACAAACCTGACCTAACAATAATAATATAATGACACAAAAATAACAATAGATGGATTCTATGGGGCACCATAATCACAATATGAGGACAATAGGGGCACAACAATAACAATAAGGGATACAACGACAATAGTAATGGGGGAATCACTAGTATTATAGGGACCTAACATGCCCCTCTCCTTCGAAAAAGTGTTGTCCTCAATGCTTGAGTAGTTATGGATTCTTCTATATAAAATTATCATCCTCCCATGTGGAATCTTCAATGGGTAAGTTCTTCCACTTGATGAGATACTCTGAAATTGATTTATTTCATGGCTGTCGAGTTCTTGTTTCTTTGACTATGTTAGGCCCCTATAATACTAGTGTAACCCTTATTGTTATTAGTACAACCCACTTATTATATTGATGTACCCACATAGTGCCCATATTGTTACTATTGTACCCCATATAAGCCCACTAATGTTACTATTGTGGCTTCATATTATTATTGTTAGGTCGGCTGGGTTATATTTTGACTCCTTAGACTCCTATATATAGAAAGGAGGTTTTGTCATTTATATCATCCAAGAATTGTTCATTTATGTAATGTAAAGGAGGTTGCCCCCTTGAAGAGGCTGAATTTTAAGGCGTTGATCTATCTTTTCTATCTTTTTCTTGAGCTAGTTTTATAACACTCGCTCTATGTTGTGGATAAGCCAAGGCACGTCACGATACTCTCCAAGACTTATCTAAGCAATGCCTAGCGAAAATCTTGGCTCCCAAAAGCCCATACTATAAGTTATGATGTTCTATGTATAACAAAGGGTGGGGTGACCCTTGACATTCCCCTTTAACTCTTTTACTAATATATTTACAAATAATAATACAATTTCCACATATACCCATCTGGGACAAAATAGGCTTGTGTCAGCCTAACAAGACAAACACCATCACTCAGAAGATTGGGGAAAGACCAACTCGGCAACATCCTCTTCATGGTATTCAGTAACGAACTGATACCAAGCTTGGTACTCTGCTATTATGTCCCCATACTATTTGGTGATGTCTTTATGGAAAAATACCCTTGCCTTCATGGTTGTTGGATATATGGTCTTGGAACCTTTGCCCAACTCATCTTGAAGCATGTGCAACATTGTCCTGAGTGTGGATGGACCACCAATGTAATTTTGCATGTTTTCTACGCTCCATTACAAGTCATCACTAGTGGCCTCTCGCATCAACTACACCATGTGCCTTTCAACCTCAAGTAGGATTTGGTTCTTCTTAATGGATTCAGTGAGGGAACTTATTGAAGGTATCTTGTGTGTTCTCACCATGACATATAGACTCTTGAACAAATGTACATAGCAAGACTCAATGGTAGTGATGAGTGGAGGGACATGCTCATAGTTTTGGATAAACATCAAAATCCATGCTTTGTCTACCTCTTCATGTGGCTTCATTATCTTCTACAAGTAAAGCAAGGCTTCCTTGTACCTCGTTGTTCATTCCTGTACATGCACAATAGTGGGGTGTATGTCCTTGAGATTTTGGCAAATCTTCATGCATCACTGCTGAAAACCATACAGATGGAAAATCGCCTTATGCACGGTGACAAATCCATCATATTGTTTTTGCATGGTGGTCTCAAGAGTCAATAATTCAGCAAGTATCACTTTTCTCATCTTTACGATAGCGGATTCTGCTGATTTTTTTGTCCTCTACCTCGCCTCTTGCAAGCAATTTGTCATCTGATCATTCACTGCTAACAAGAACTTGAAAATTGATTTGGTGGCTTCTGCATAAGCCTTAGAGGCATTGAACATGGTTGCTAGATGTCTTCTAACATAACACGCAATCACCCTTTCCTCCATATGTGTAGATGACGTATGATCATCCAGGAGATGTTTTCTTTGTGCTTGTACAATCCTCTATTATGACTCACCAAATGACACATTGTTCACAACCGTCACCACATCATCATCAAGGAGAACAAGTTCTCCTTGCTCATTAGGGTTGGTTCTAATTCTGGAGGTGGTGGAGACTGAGGGTGACCTCGGATGTTCTTGGAATGAGTTTGGTATCTTGGTCTTGTAGCTCTTGTTCCAACGCCATGTCTGTTGCTTCAACCATTTTCTTAATCCACTAAGAAAGTTCCTGAACGTACACCTACTTACCCTTTTCTTCATTTGCTGGTTGTTCTAACTCCTCAACCTGTATAGGCATGATTTCATCTATCACTATGCCTTGTCTTTCTTCCTGTTCATGTTTCTTCTTATCTTCCCTCTCTCTTTCTCTAGCTCCTTCTCTTATTTTAGCTTCTTCTTTGTTTCCTACAACTTGCTTTATACATCCTCCAATATTTTCTTCTCTCTCTTCCTCCATTCTACAATGTTTATGCTTTGTTGCCTTTGTTCCTCCACTTCCAAAACTACTCTCTCAATGAGAGGTTCTTCTATGAACTTGTAGCTTTTCTCAAAATTTGGGTTCTCGGAAATCTTCCTCTTTCCTTTATCATGCACTAGTTTGATGCTCACTGTTGTTGTTGGTGCTTCTTCCTATGGCGTCACTGGTTGCAGAACAACTTTCCATTCTATAGCCATGTTGATGGGTTCACTGAGCCTAGAGAATTTGTAGAAGTACCTCCAAGAATTTTCCTCTGGCCAATGAAATGTCCCATGGATCCATGGATAATACACCTTCACACAATGGTTCTTGCATATGTAGTGGGGATCATATAGATTATAGTTCTTGGTGTTGAACTCAAACTTTTCTAAGTCATTGGCCCTGACATCTGCATCCTTCAAGCTTCAGATCTCATACAATCCAATTCATAAAGGAAAAGAAGGCCATGTTGCCTTCTTCCACTTGTGAAGTCCTTATGATAACCCTATGGAGATGTGATATGCAACCTATTGCATGACCAACTTATCCATGGAAAACCTTGGTAGCACATGCGGGGGCTTCTCTTCACCAAACATCTTGATGAAGGTGCCACTTGATAAGGCATACAAATCTGCAATGTTTAGAAATGTCTACATCGCTTCTTAATACATGCAAGTTGGATCATGTTCAAAGATCAACTTGTAAAGTGGGATGATGAAATGTTCAAATAGCCTTTCCATGACTCCTTGGTAGTTGCACTCAAAAAGAAACTTGCAATAAATTTTCACAACATTCTCTCATGGTGTCCATGTCCAACCCACACCAAGAAACTAATGTTCGGCACATATTGCATCAAGAAGGTACATAGAGATATAAAATATCACTTTCTCATCCTTGGGAGGATTCTAGGCATTAGTCACATGCATTTTCAGTTGAAGAACCAACATAGCCAACCAATTGAATGCCCTTCCTTCATTCGCCAACTAATCCAACACAACCACCCAATTCTACGGAAAGGTCTTCGTGCTCTCTTGTCTTCAACCAGCATGCAAAGATGAACAAGAGTTGGTAGGCACTTCTGAGTAACTTAGTCTTGTAGACCTGATTAGGTTTTTATCTAAACTTCGATGTCTCTTTCACCCAAAACTTCATTATGTCTCTAGTGTTCACATTGCTAGTGTGGGTATAGAAAAGTGCATCCATGCGATTCACCAGATGTGGTAAGTGATATATCTAATGATATTTTTCCATCCTGAAGATAGCAAGCTATGTTCCATTGGATCTGCTCAATGTCATCATCTCAAGAGCAATATGTGAGACAATCTAGTGAATAATGTCTGCACATGGGAAGGAGGGGTACTTGCATGCAAATGGTGAGCACCAATATTGCAGCAATAATGCTCCAACTCTTGGGTTCCAACTTTACTTTTATCAACCTGGTAGTTTGTAACAAACTTGGAAGCGTTGGTGTTGTATGCACAAGTACTAGTTCTTACTGCAGGTTGTCACTTGGTCAGTCGGCGCAAGATCACTAGGAGCTCAAGCCAACTTCTATAGATCTCATAAGAAGCTCTATGTGTGATGAAAGAAAGAAATATTACTCTACAAAATCTATTCTAATTGTAGAAAAGAAAAAAGACTGGAATGTAAAGCAAGACCTAGTAAACCCTAATTAACAAGCAAATTCTACTTTTGGCAAAAATACTATGAAAACCATGCAAGTAGTGCCATTACCTCCTAAATAAAGCAAACAACATCTAACCATGCTATTTCTATATGTAAATAAGAAAAAAAAACATATTTTTGGATTTTTATGTGTTTTTATGTGAATTTCACATGCATCTAATTTATTGTGTATGAGTGTGGCAGTGAATAGGTGGCGTTAAAGAGTGGTTTTAGAGCTTGGGAGGATGGAAGATGGTGTGGATGGGTCCTAGGAGGTCTTAGGTTGCCTTCTGGAGGATTTTACCACACTCGGCCTTCAAAATAAAGCCTACACAAAAGACTACAGGAGGACACAAGGAAACTACAGGAGGAAAACAGGGAAACTACAGGAGGCCTACAAGAGGAGGCCGAGAGAAATTTTTGCTATTTTGAGGGTGTGAGAGTGGGTGAAAAAGTGGATGAAGGTTGGAATGAGGTGTTAGGGTGCTTAAGGTCTACCATGAACCACTAGGAGAGAGAAATATGATTGGGTTTTCTCAAGGAGAGAGGAAGAAGTTTTATGAAAAATGCAAGAAACTATGGAAGAATTTAGGAGAGGTTTGGGAGACCTATAGGGCATGGATCAGATGGAGGGTGTGATTGCTGACAAGATGGCCTACTGTTGGAAGATATCTACTGCATGGAAACTGACAGTTAGCCACAAAGATCAAGCACGCAATGAAATGAGCACATATAGAAACACAGAGTTTTTCATTAAAATGATCTAAACTATGATCTATGAAAAGAAGTGTTGATAAATGTTGTAGGAAAGGAAAGCATGAAAGAGGACTATTGTAAATCAGGAAATGAACATGATGAAGGAGATCTGAAGCAAAGCAAAAATTAACTATTAACCTACTAAAGAGCTGCAAACACTAGAAGTCCTATGAATGAGGAAAATCTGTGTTTTTGGCGCAGCAAGAGAGTCTTTGCCTCAAATCATGGTCCCAGAGGGAGGAAGAGAGGCCAAGGCACTATTGATAGCCTTTTGAATCTTTTTTGATCGTTGCTTAACCTGCTATAGAAAGCACAAATGGAAGCAAACTGCTAAATCATCAAAAACACCCTATTTTTAACCATAAAAGAAATATGTCTAACATCAAACTAATCTACAACTGAAGTAAGGCATATAAATACAATTGAAGAGAATCTTGGCTACTTGGATTGGGCCCTAAAACAAGAGCTTCAGCCCTCTGAGGTAACTCAGTCCTAGCTCAAAAAGGATTCCATCTTTATTATCAAAAAATAACAAGATTACATGAAACTGTCACACAAAAATAAGCTCAAAATTTGAGAAGAGTTTACAGAAGAAAAAATCCGACCCTATTGAGGCCCTAGGCCTCTCTAATTATACATCTAAATCTACCAACAACTTCCTTAAAATCAGGGGGACTTTGTTCCCAAAACTCGAGATAAATATCAGTCATCCTCCACTTGTGTGGTTGCCTTCTAGTGTCTAATTCGATTGCTTATACTCTGAGCTGAATGAAGGGGAATTCAAAGTGAGGAGTAATAAATGAGGGGGATTCCCTCCTATAAGTCCTCTCCTCTGTCTACTTCGAGTTATTGCTGCCATTTGACCACTGGATCATTGACTTTGACCTTGAAATCTATCAATAATCTACATTAAATGCATGTTATACCACATGGAATCATAACTAACTCAACTCACTCTATAAGCATAAATATAATCAGAAAATCATACAATAAGCTAAGAGAATGGTTGATTTTACTAGGTTAGGAGGTAAAATAGGCCCATATAATTACCCATTTATGAGGCTCATCATCACCCCCTACTAAAGGTGTTGCTCATCCTCTGAGCAAATTAGTCAATCTCCTCATATTTTATGGCCCCAGTGGCTTCTCTAGCATCCCAGGCTTCTGATGTGGTCCTCTCATGTTGGTCATAAAGCCTTGTTGTTCTATTTATCTCCTCCCACTGCTCCTTCTCTTCTTCTTCTCTTCTACCTCTCAGCATACCTAATAGGGGTGGAGGACTCAGTTTGAGGCCAATCCCGTTGACCTTCAGCCTCTGCATGGAGTGCTTGTACATGGGCACTCTTTTCAATTCCTCCCTCAGCCTCATGGGGGAATGGTATTCCCTAATTTGAAAACTGTGAGGTAAGGTGTTCCATCTTCTCATGCATGCATGCACACAGTCATCACCAAGTATCCTTTGCATATCTTTAAAGTGTGCAATTGCTTGTGCCTGATTGGCTAGATATCTAGGGGTAATATGAGGGTCATTGGAAAGCAGGTTGTGTGTGCTGATGAGTGCCATAGGATCTACTGGTTCAACTCTTATCATTAATGGCTCATTCTACTCTTTTATCATTAATCTTTTCATTTCTGCTGCCCTTAATTCTTCATGGTTCATCCATGAGGCCATGGCCATTAATTCCAGGTCCCCTAGTTTGGACTTGGAGTCCCACACATTCATGTCTGTGAGGGCCATGTTGTGTAAGTAGAACTATGCCATATTTTCTTTATCCTCTAAGGTGTTTTGGTCACACAAGTCCATGAACTACCTATAGTCTTGGAAAGGCATTGTGCCTCTTTGTGCCAAAGTCTTTATTTGGAATCGAAGCCATTGGTCCTTTAGATAGAGGCCATAAGATTTGGCTGGTGTTCTGCATTGTAATGCCTTCATGGATAAGCTAGTCATGTATGCCATCTAAATCTCTTTCTCTTGTAGCTGCCTCCTTAGGATTTCATTCTCATTTACAAGGTGGCTTCTTGTGGTGGCTTCTCAGTCTCTGAGAGCACTCAATTCTCTACCCATTTCCCTGAATTTGTTTTCCATATGGCCAACTTCCTCAACCCCTTTGGATTTGGCTATCTGCATCCACCTATGTGTTCTCACTCTTTCTTTCTCCAATTCAAAAAATAGTGGAATTGCAAATTTATGTGGGATTATTCTGTCTCCCTCATGTAGATTGTAATAGGAGGCAAGACTAGGTTGGGGGTTAGGTTCTTGTAGCTCATTCCTTTCCTCCTTCACCTCTGGCTATCCTTCTATCCTTTCCTCAAGCTTTTGGGTCTCATGTAGTTTAGAGAGTGTCTCTTGTAGGACTGTCTCAGCCTCCTATAGGTCTGGCTTTGGGTCCTATAGTACTACCTTTCCCTTCCATGTAGAATATCTTGGAGTCTCCCTTTCATATGTGATAGGTGTCTTGGAAGGAGATTCTTTCACCATGGCAGATGGTGAATCTTCAATGGTAATGGGAACTTTTGAAGAGGGCTGAGGTTTTCTTGTTTTAATTCTTGTGCTCTTCCTTGCCATAAAATACATGGAGGTCTGTATTTTCCTCTTCTGCATTGGCTTGACTGGTGTACTAAGGGCAGTGAGGGAAGATGTTGCCTCTCTTTCCAAAGTCTCAGGGGACTCTTCCCCTTGTTCTACCTTCTCTGCCTCCTTTTCTCCTTCTTCTGTCTCTTCAACTTTTCCCTCCTCTATTTCTTTTCCTTCCTCCTTCCTTTCTTTTTCTACTATGCTACCATTGTCTTCACCTTCTCCTCCTTGTTGTTCTTCCTCTTCACTACCAGTAGGACTGAGATCATAGGTCAATGCCTTTATGTCATCCTCACCTATCATATTTCGGAAAATTTCCCATTCTATAGGGTGTGTAAAGGTATGGAGGGCTTCCTCTACCAGGATTTTGATTAAGCCATGGTGAGCTAACTGCCCTGAATTTCCTGCTTGTACCTTGGTGCTGGAGTAATTGAGGGACTGAAGGAGAAAACAAGTGACACTGAGCTTCTGAGGTGTTGGGATATCCATGCCATACCTCAAGTCATGGAGGATTATGAAATGATAACCATAGACAATGTTGTGCCTCCCTTCACAAGAAATGTATTTGATTATTTGGTAGCTAACCTCATCCCAAGGATATGGTATACTAGCCCTTCTAATTCCATTTTTTATCTTCCACAAGGGTTTCATTATTTTGGAAGAATTTCTTCTTGGCAGCCTGGCCAATGGGTTTTTCATCTTTACTCCAAGATAGCCCAAGAGGAAGGGTAGTGACCCTACTGATGAATTCTGGGGTTATTTTGATGGAGAGGCCTCTAATGGTTACAGTGGAATGTGTTCTTGTGTGAGGGACCACAGAGAGAGAAAATTCATGGGCAATCTCCTCATCAAACCCTCAAAATTTCTCAAAGAAGTTCATCCAGTTTGCCCTTGTGAATATGTCCACTACTTGGGGATGTGCATGGAGCCTAGTGGAGTTAGTGGGATCCCTTCACATAAACCCTCTTTTCATACTACCTATGTTTTTTTTTAAACCAAATATGGAGGTGGAGACAAAGATTTTTTGAGAAAAATAAAAAAGAGAGGAGACTGTGTTTTTTTTTTAATAACAGAAATTTTTTATGTGTTTTCTGCCCTCCTAAAGATTTATTTCACCCTCAAATTTAGACCACTTCTTTCATATACTGATATTCAATAGGGGGATTGCATGAACCCTACCTCTTTAGACTAAATTTCGTGCCGAAAATCATGTTTTCTACCTTTAAAATTGCTCGCTGCCCCTCCTGTAGAAGCCCGTTGTCCCTCCTGTAGATTTCATGTAGGTGCTCCTGTAGAAAACGCCGAGAGCAAAGATAGGGAGAAAATCAATGGAGGGTGGTGGTTACGAGGCTGTGGGGGCACAAGAAGGCTACTGTAGGTGAGTTATGAGGATAAAATGAAGAAAAGGTGGTGAGAATACGCGGAGAGGAGTGCTCATTACCCTTTATGGATATTTCTGGTTATGAGTGCTGAGATGGCAAGGTGTACGTTGGCCATACTAGGACTGTTGGTCCCCACTTGCTTGGTCATCATGGCCCCTCCTCATAATCATCCCTCATTATTGCATTGGAGTTCACTCTTCCTCCACTACCTGTCCTTGGCATCTTTTTCTTGAGTTGATTGTGCACACGTGTGGGTGACAACTCGGATGAGTGGAGTCAACTAGATGAAGGTGGCCAAGTTAACTGGCCACCTTTTCCTCCTTCAATCTCAACCATCTCATTGCCTTCGTATGACTTCTAATTACACAAATGAAAATAGAGGAGTGATTTAGTTACTTACATGTGAACCGAGCGTATTTGTTGTGGGGTGTTGTGGCTCTCTCTCTGCTACATGCCTTCATTCTTCTTCATGCATGTTGCCTCTGCTAGCTAATGTGTGATTGTGGAATTTTACAGGTTCTTCTTTTGCTGGATCTAAGCTACAAGTGCCTTTCCAACCTTCAGCTGCGCACTCTTTTGTTGTTCGTGCTAGACTTTTATGGGATCAGTTGTTACAGGAATTCCTACAGGAGCTCTTGTAGCTGCTTCTCCCCTTCCAAAATTTAGCTTCTCCATGTGTTTGGATCTCGATAACAATGCCAGAAGTGTCATGCATGATGGAGGGAAAATAGGTAAGCTTCAGGTAAGGTTATTGGTCCCTTTTTCCTTCTTGTTTTTTTCATATTGGAACATTCTTTTTTCTGTGTTTTTCTTAGACACGAAAAGAAATGATGCTTGGGGGTGTGATGCAGGCTTGGAAATTATAGCAAGGACGATTGAAGGTGGTAAGAGGGATGATAAGTTCCTCATGAAGCTCTCCTGGTCCCTCAAATTGGTTTTTGTAGACATTTTTGGCTCTCTGTAATTCCTACAGGAGCCTCCTATAGAAAACACAGTTTTGAAAAAAAAGTACAGTGGGGTGAAAGAGATGCCAAATATGATGGAGGAAGGTGTGGAGAAGGTGAGATGAATGTTGGTGTGAATGTCAGGGTTCCCTTGGCATCTTCTTCTGCTTCCTGTAGTCCTCCTGCAAACCTGCAATGCACAAAAATTCATTTTTTTTCTTTTTTTTTTCTTTTTTTTTTAAACAACTAGGGCGACTCAGATAGGTTTTCACCCTCATTGCCTGCCATGGGTGCCTCTAAGGGAGGTTTTCATCCAGGGATCTTATTTTTTCTCTCTTTTTTCTGACATCACTAGGCCGCCTTAGAAGAGGTTTTCAACCCAATTATGGGACTCAAGCACCTCATGGAGGTTTTCACTAGAGTCCTTATTATTATTTTTTTTCATTTTTTGCTTTTCTTTAGTGAGTGGGTGAAGTGGATGCTAAGACATGCTCCACTACCATCACTATTTTATTTAGATCTTCAGCAAACTCTCACTTGGAGAGGAGTTTCTTGTAGACTTTCAACCGATGTCCATTGACAAGCATGGGGATGGCTTCATCATTAATGGTTTTGATCAGAACTAAAAAATATTTGTTGCATTTCTCCATAGTGTACGGTCCTAGCCATCTTGTACTCAACTTGCCTTTGAAATATTTGTATCTTGAATCATAGAGTAGTGCCCAATCTCCCTCTTGGAATTTCTTCTCCTTGATATTTCTATCATGCCATATCTTTCTCTGAAGCTGCACTACCACTGTATGGAGAAGGGCTTGCACTCTCTATTCATCCAATCCATTGAGTTGAATTAATCTCTCCTTCTATGCATGGTTGAGGTCTAGGTCTAGCCGAGCTTCCATCCTTAGGGTATTGAATTCAAACTCTATTGATAGCAAATCCTTGTTCCCATATACCAGTTCATAGGGTGTGAACCTGGTGGTGGTCTTGAATGTTGTGTTGTAGGTCCAAGTGGCCTCAACTAATCTGTCTGCCTAGTCTTTTTTGTTGTTGCTCACTACCTTGGTTAGGATCCCTTCCAAAGATCTATTAGTGACCTCCACTTTCCCATTGGCTTGTGGATGGTAAGGGGTGGAAGTCTTGTGCTTGATCTTATGATGTGTGAGTAGGTCTTCAATCAAGCTGGAAGTGAACTGACTGCCTTGGTCTGTGAACAACTCTCTTGGATACCCGAACTTGTAGAATGTATTTTCTCTCAAAAAATCAAATACTTTTTCCTCTATTTCTGCTTTGATTTCTTTTTTCTCTATCCACTTCATTCGGTAGTCAGTGCACACAATGATGTATTGCTTCTTCTTTGAAGGGAACCCACAAATTCCATGCCCCACTTCTCGAATGGCTCAAAGGTCTCCTGAGCTTGCATGGGAATTTCATCCTTTGGAGTGGGTTTCCTCATATTCTGACACCGATCACACTGGCTTGTGGATCTCCTCACATCCTGATGAAGAGTGGGCCAGTAGTAGCCTACTTGCAATATCTTGAAGACAATACTTTTTGCTGCAAAATGACCTCCACAAGGCCCATCATGATAGGTCAGGAGGATGTCAAAGACTTCCTCCTCCCTAACACATCTTCTCAACATCTCATCTAGGCCAAGTTTGAAGAGATTGCCTCCAATCCAGGTGAAGGGGGCACTTTTCCTTACTATCCTGCTCTTCTCTTTTGAGGATAGGTGTGGTGGGAACTGTGCTAAAACCATGTAGTTTGCTATATCAGAAAATCATGGAGAGAGTAATGATATAGAAAATAGGTGTTCATCTAGCATTTTGTCATCCACCATTCCTTCTTCACCTGCAAGCAAATTCACTCCAGACAAAAAGTCCGTAAAAAAAGTCTGTTTACCAGGCTTATCAATAATTGTCAAATCAAACTGTTGTAGTAAAAGAAACCATCTAATAATGTGAGCATTTACATCTAGTTTGTTCATTAAATATCTAATTGCAGCATGATCAGTGTGCACAAAGTTTCGATAGCCTGTGATATAATTTCTGAATTTGTTTAAGGAATGCACGATAGCTAGGAGTTCCTTCTCGGTCACTGTATAGTTTAACTCTTCCTTCTACAAGTTCTTGCTTATAAAGTATATGGAACAAGGTAACTTTTCATCAACTTGTCCTAAGGCTTCTATTATTTCTTTCTTCAAGGCATCTATATGAATGTGAAATGGCAGAGCCCATTTTGGGCCTCTGAGAATTGGGGCAATCACTAGCTTGCTCTTCAAGGTATCTAAGGCTTCTTTAGAGTTTTCCAACCATATGAACTTAACATCTTTGCCTAGGAGGCCAAACAAAGGAGAGGCTATCTTGCTAAAGCCTTTAATAAATCTTCTGTAATATCCAGCTAAGCCTATGAAACTTCTGACATCTCTCACCTTTTGAGGAGGTGGGACCCTTTGGATGATGGCAATTTTGTTGGGGTCCACCTGCAACCTTGTTGAGATATTGCATGACCTAGCATGGTCCCTTCAGTCATTAGGAATTCGTATTGTTCCGAACTGAGGGACAGGTTCATCTCAATACACTTATCTAGAAATTTTCCTAGGTTAGATAAAGCTTCCTGAAAGTTAGAGCCATAACAAGTAAAATCATCCATGTATATTTCTACTGCATCATGAACCAGTTCAGAAAATATACTCAATACCACTCTTCGGAAAGCAGCTAGAGCGTTGCACAAACCGAAAGGAAGGACCCGGTATGCAAAGGTACCCCAAGGAGAAGTGAAAGTGGTCTTTTCTTGGTCTTCTGGGCTGATTTGAATCTGATTGTACCCGCTAAACCCATCTAGGAAGGAGAAAAACTTTTTCCCTGCTAGACCATCTAAGACTTGATCTATGAAAGGTAAAGGAAAATGGTCATTTTTAGTGGCTTTGTTCAATTCCTGATAGTCGACATAGATTCTCCACTTACCATTTTTCTTTGGCACTAGCACCAAAGGAGAGACCCATTCACTGTCAGAGATGGGATAGATGAATCCTGCATCAAGCAATTTCTCCAATTCTTCCTTAACAATATCTTTAAGTGCTAGATTCATCCTCCTTTGAGGTTGCCTGACTGTTTTGAAATCTTCCTTGATGTATCTATGACGAGTACATACTGAAGGGTGCACTCCTTTCATTTCCTTATAACTCCAGGTGAAGGCATCTAGATGCTTTCTCAGTAGGTTGCATAACTCCTTCTCTTGGGAAGTAGATAGGGATGGATTCATTTTCAATGTTCTTTCTGGGTCGAACTCTATACTTTTGACATAGGGAGAAGTAGGATCGGCCACACAGAGATTTGTTGAAGGGTTTTTTTGGGTTTCTCTTACTATATCTTCTAATGGTGATACACTGGGAGGTGGATTCTAAATCAAATTTGCAATCACATCATCCTCATGTTGTGGTTTTCCTCCCATGGCGATTTCTAATGTACAAAGTGGTGCAGAATAAACTTCATCCTCCTCCTCCTCCTCCAACCAGAGAGGTAGATCATGTTCTAGCAAGGGTTGGGCAGGAGAATATAGGGTCAACTACTTGGACATGTGCCCGTTCTTGATGGTCATGTTCCTAACTTGGCAGCTGATGTAGGCATTGGCCATAGCCAACCAAGGTCTTCCTAGAATGAGAGGATACCCAGTGAGCTTTGCCTTTGGCTAGAGAACTACGAAATCCACACGGTACTCCAAAGAATCAATGGAGACCATCACATCTTCCACAATCCCCTCAGGGGTCACGTTGGAGCATTCTGCTAGCTGTAGCACCGTCGTGGTCTTCCTCAAGGAGCCTTGGAGGTTAAGTTTGAGCATTGTGTCCTTCGTCATCACATTAATGGCATCTCCCAGGTCAACCAAGGTATGTGGGACCATTGTGCCATTGATGTGGACATCAACCACTGGCCTTCCAGGATCCAGATATTTTGGACAGATTATCTACCCCAACATCAGGTTGGATAGTTGTCCTATGACATTGATGGTTGGGGCATTTCTCTTGCACCTTCCTAGATGCCTAAAGAACTTCTCTTTGATCAACCTATTGTAGATAGGCACATCTTTTATGGCTTGGAGAAGTGGTATCTTCACACATAAATGTTCCAATTCTCCTAGGAGTTCAGTCTCTTCTCGGGTAGGCTAGATTGTCATGGATAGTCTCATGAAAGGATGGATTTTCTTTAGGTCCACTTTCCTCTTTATCTTCCTTGACCTTCCTGGGTGGAGGATGGATATCTGGGAGAACTTTCCTAGATCACAAGTTGATTTCTTGAATCTCCATAACATAAGTTGGGCATGATGGTTCCCCACTATACACTTGCTGAGCTTGCCTATTGTTCAGGTCTGGATTTGGCTGGGGAGGTATTTGGGGTTCCCTTGGTGGAGCAAAATGGAATAGTTGTGGTTGGGCAAGTGGTGGAGGTATAAGAGCATGAAGAGAGTTGTATTGGGGCCTCCACCCCTGATGATATGAATTCCACTGAGGTTGCGGCTGATCATAGGATTGAAATAAATGGGTGGCTGGTTTGGCATGATATTGAAATGTGAAGGACCAAGGAGGTGGTGTGGACCAGGAAGAATGAGCAGGGGGGGCCTAAGAAGGTATGGAGGGAAATCGATTGGAGTTGTAGTATCCCTGAGATGTCCCTTGCTTACCGTGCTAGTATGGTCTACTTCCAGGAAGCCTACTTTGGTTTATGTAATAGATCTGTTCAATGACTCCTTCGGCCCCTTGGTATACAACTTCAAGTCCGAGCAAGGAAGGGCACTTATCTATAGCATGATTTTCTTCACAGACTGAAAAACCTCTATAGAGTTCAATGGGCATTCATTCCTAGGATGCCTCTTGGTGCATCTGGGATAATAAATGACCAAATCCCTCTTTGCTTCCTCTTTCTTTCTTTTGATATGTAAGCTATCCATTTTCATGGTAAGATTCTGCAACATCTCACTCTTGAAGTCTTCTAGCATGTTTTCAATTTCACCTTTAATGGATGAATTGGAAGAAGAGGTACTGGCTATGGGTTGACACCCCCTACCTTTTTTTCTAGGTGTTCTAGAATGGTTTCTAAAAATAGTGTTTATGTCCTCATAGGATAGTTGGTAAATGTCTCCCCTGGCAAGTACATGGAGGGTGTCTAGAAGATATTCCCGAATTGTTACAGACATTTTTGGGCACTACAACCCTAATCATACATGTCCATAAACCAAGGGCTTCTAAGTCCCTAAAAGTGTTGCTTCACACCCTAAAGGAACAAGGTCAGCTGATTGCATCATCTCCCAGAAGTTCTCCACAGAAAACTACTCAGAACTGGTCAAAACAGGACCATACATAATGCCCAGTGCAGAGGGTGTGATGCATCTCACCTACTCAGTGTAATGGGTGCGATGCATACAGGAAAGCCTTTCTGTAGGGTGTGATGGGTGACAATAGACAAATGGCAGAGATAGTTTGCAAGTTGGATGATCATGGGATCTTCCAGAAACTTCTCCTGTGACACTTGCCTCTCTGAATTCGCCCAGGGATGAGTAAGAGATCATCAATCTCCAAGTGGAATCAAGAACTATCAGAGAGAAGACACTAATCAAAATCCTAGAAGCTAACTCGCCCCCCTACAATCATCTATATATGGATCCCTCATCACAGAGATCCAGGAGGCTAGAATATTGTATCTTGTAAGGAAGTGTTGTTGATTTCCTGGTGAAACATCATAGTGCTAGGTAATCTAATCTTTTCATGAGGTGAAGAAGGGCTTTCATGCTAAGAGGGTGACATTGGGTTAGAAAAATTGGTTGTAATCCTCTTTGCTATTCTTGATATTGGTAAAGCTATTCAAGTTTTCCTCCACATTCTTGTATGTTTGATGATATATGCATTTGTGTGGTCAATATATATCTGCTCCTCTATTGTTTATGATTGTAGATCTTTGTTCTTCGATAGTATTTTGCTGCTTTGATTCCATGGGTGCTCTTTGAAGCTGGGTATATGAAGGAAGAGTGGCAAAGATCTGTCAAAAGGGAGAGGAACCAAGCAAGGAACCAAGCACAAGACTAAGGTTGGTGTCCTTTGTTCCCCTCTTATCTACTTCTCATAAAAGAAAACAAAAGTAGTTTTAGTTTCTTTGTTTCTAAGATATCTACCAGTCTAAGTGGGACTAGCAGCTTCGAGTGGACAGTATATTTCCCAATAACAAAATGGCGACTCCGCTGGGGAGCGAATAGATTGTTTGCCTGCATATATTTGTTTGTTTTATAAACTTACAGACGGACCCTGAGGTCAAGCCAACTAGCCTTCGAACTGCATTTGCTATGCAAGTGCAAAGTAGATCAATGTTGCTCCAGTCTATCTCTGGGTTTTGTTTATAAACTGAACAATAGATTTGCAAACATTCTAATTGACCTGGTGGTGGCTCTAGTAATCCCATTAGATCAACCCCTCTGATTTATATTTACTGAACATCACTTGCTCGGCCTAAATCCCTAAACTGAGCTGCAAACTGTGACCAAGAACCAAGTTGAAGTCTCATCCGTGGACCATCACACCTCCCATGTGCAATAGGTGTGTTGCATTGCACTTCCCCTGTGTTACAAGTGCGCTGATCAGACAAGACCTCTTTTGCTTCCAGATTTTGGTTGTTTGTTCACTCTCTTTAGCTCTATTCAGGAGTTTTTCTGTCTGTGATCAGTAAACCTCTGTGGAAACCCTCTTCCTTTCCATCATTTCGCCTCCATTGTACAAAGAACTATAAATTTTTTTGTGTATTGTGCACCATTTTCAGTTCTCTTTTACAAAGAAGTAGCATAATCGGACTGTCGTTTCTTGATTTGGAAGTGTTGCAAGTGTCATTTTTAGTGGTAGAAAAGAATCCTATTGTTCTTGATGGTCGATTATACTGTTACTCTTGTATTTGATTTGAATTAGTAGTTTTTCAAGTGTCTAAAGTAGTTTTCAATTCAAAATCGCAAAGTGGTCATTATCTTCCTTTCATATTTTGAAAAAAAAAATTGTTACTACTGTCGCTTTGAAAAGATAATTTAGATTTGTACTTAGCATTCTTCTTGTCATTCACACATTCAGAAGGCTGAAAACAAATACATGCATGTGCATTTGCATTAAGACTGCTTGTTGGTTTGATTTAGGAGAGTGCATCTACTGTGTGCTCTGTGCTCTATGTTGAAAAAAACTCATTTCTCTTTCCTTAGTAGCTAGGATTTTCATTGCAGAAAGAAGATTAAACGATTGTTTATCATCTTAGATTGCATTTTAGGAATTATATATCTACATCACATGATGAACCTGAAAGGAAAATTTCTTAAGCAAGATCAACTGTAAAATAAATTCAATGAACATAAAAATGCTTTGGAACCTAACACATAACATTTAGAAGTCTAGGCCAGAGACGTATTCTGATGTCGTAAAGCTTGGTAACTATCGCTTTCATTCCTGGTTGGGTGATTCCTCCTCTTTGAGACGACAAGTGCTAGTGTTGTGTAGGTAAATCCCCTCTGCGGACAAAGGCGATCCCACTAGCCTAACTGAGGTCTAGCAACAATCAAACAACGTTAACACGCAGGTTCCTAATTGCAAAATAAAGTCCAAGATGAGAGCCTACCTCGAATCCAACGCTTATATTCGTAGATGGGTTGTCGCTTTCATTCTTTCACTTCAGCTGGTCGCAATCCTAACGATCTCTGTGAATAGACACCTGCACATGCAAAGAACAAGAAAAATACAAGCATAAAATCCCGGAAATGCAACTATGTATCAGTCAGAAAGGATACAACTCAAACATCATAATAAAGACACATGAGTGGAACCATAATGATAGTCATCTATTATTATTGATAAAACAAAAGATAATACAACCAATTTCTGACGTCAGATCCTCCTTTGGTTGGGTCTAGCTAGCAAGTCCCTCAAGCATTCACCCTTGAAGGTAGATATCTCAAGACAAAACTCTCTCTCCCACAAGTTTACACAAGATGGAAACACTTCACAACCTTCCTTAAGCTCTTTAGCAATCCCACACTTATCACACCAGCTGTCTATCAAGCTCACACACTATCAACAATACTCTAAACAAAATCAATTCCAAACTCCAAAAACTCAATGAGCTCCAAACTCCCAGCTCATGGCAATGGTGGAGGCTTAAATAGGAGAAGGAGTCTCCATGAATGGTGGGAGGATGAGCTTATCTCCAAGGAAGGTGGCTCAAATGATGAAACAGACATGCCAGAGAAGGGAGGGAGACATTTACAAGGCCAACAACTAGGTCTGGAGTCATCTGGAAGGCCGACTATTAGAACAAACTCGCCCAGACCAGATCATCGCAGGTAAATAACTAAACTGGAGCGTTGACATCGCTGCTGAATAACAATGAAAGTCATATCAGCGCGATCAAATATAAGTAACTGACGCGCTGTCACATGAAATTCGACCAGCGCGAGAATCACGTGTGCTTCCGTGCTGGCAGCGCATTAGGTCTGTTTTAGAGCGCTCATCAGCGCGGTTATTTTTACAACAGTCGCGATGATAGAATAACTTTGGAAAAGTGGGTCATTTGGCAACATTAGAGAGCATGAGCATGATTAATTTGGTCCCATGACACAGCAGGAAGACTGACAGGGAGACAGTGACAAATTACTGTGTAAGAGATGGCCCCTAAAGCATGAATCCCGAGAGAGTGGGACGGGTGAAATGCTTTACGAAACTGGTTGAACTAGAACATCACCAGGAAGAACCTGCATGTAGAACAACTGATATGTCAAATACATGATGTACATGGTATGGGCGCAGCCATCCATAATAGAGTACATAAAAATCTGGATCCCAGGTATGGACGCAACCATCCGATGAGGATCAATGAATGGACTCAGGCATGGTCACAACCATCCATTGAATGAGTCATGTAGTGATTATAATAATCCACAAAATGCAACTTGGATCCAACATACAAAATCCAGGGTCTTGCGCTCCAACTCGACCCGAACAAAGTACAAGTTCAAGCATGTGAATGTAGGAGTCGAAGTCGAACATGCCAGAACATCGTCTGATTACTAGTCACTGATAAAAACTGTTAACAGGCGCGAGAGGTACCACCAATAATGAAAATGGTCCTCAAGGTACTATAGGTACAATCCACGGCGTGCGAATCACTGAGCCGGTGTCGAACACCCGTAGAATCATTCGATCGGAGGCCAATGATGAAAACCTCGTGTCAAACACAAAGAACCTGCCATTGAGGCATGCAGGCTCTAAGGCACCTGAAGGGAGTCTCTAGGTCAACTTCCTGGATAATGAGCTGAATTCGACAGGAAGTGACCTTGATTGAAGGTGGGCCATAATGTTTCCCACATCATCGACACGAGACAGAGATGGATAAAAGGTTTTGTGAGATATCAAAGGGAGGTTGAGTATTCTGCAGAGGTCAACTTCTCTTGAACATATCGGTGGTACGACAGCGGATTTGGCAGTATTTGATGTCAAATGATCAGGGGTCATGATGACAAGGCGATGATCAGATGAATGGTCAAACAGGATAACCCAAACCCACGGGGCCAAGTGCGAAATGAGATGAGATGTCCCCACCCAAACACGAATGTAGACAAGTGCCATGTTCAAGAGTGACATATTGCCGACACGATGATGATTATGGTTCCTTTACTCCCCCACCATTTATGGCGAGTACCCCAGTTATTTTTGGATGATAAGCTTGACGGGGATAGCATATGCTTGAGAGGCGTCATCACGACGAAACTCGATGTCATAAAATTTTGACAAGTCTGACAAAGGAAAAACTCGACGTCTTTTCATATTTAGAGAGTTTGAAAAGACAGCCAAAAGGAAACTCCAGGGGTGTCCTTTTTCATAAAGTTGTGTCTCTCAAGCCCGAAAAAGTATAAAACAATGCTCGAAAGACCCGCCCGATCATTACGACCGAGGAGTACTTTTCATAAGTAGTGACTTTGATCTGAAAAAGTAAAAAAGCAATCAAAACCACGTCGCTTCGTGACCATTAACGAACCTGAAATGACAAGGGTCTGACAATATTTTCATTTTTACACGATTGGAAAAGGGTTTAAAGACGACCACCTCTCATTTACATTTAACGAGTCGAGAGGGCCAACCCGGCAATCTTTTCATCTTTAAACGGTCAGAAAAGAGCTGAAAGAAGACCTCCATTTTTATTCCCTTTAACGAGTCAAAAAGGGAAAAAATACTCGGCAATCTTTTCATATTTTATGAGTTATAAAAGAGATTAAAGGTGACTCATCCTAGAGGAACAAGTGGTATAAAGGGTAGCACCTGGTTCCGGTAATGGTGGAACTGCTCAAAACATGTAATGGTCAAGAGGTTGGCTAACAAAACCACTCTTAACTGCAGTCCCTCAGGAAATGAAAAACAACCAAGTGAAAGCATATGATCGGCCAAAGAGATGGTGGCGATGGAATGGAGACAACCAAGGCTCATCTAACAGCATTTGGCAGATAAGGACAGCGATCACGAAATGTAAAATGGGTATGGGTTCATTTTTACACAAGCTTGAACCATGGAGAACTCTGCTTGGATTTGGTTTCATGTTTACACAAGCTTGAAACGAAAAAACTATGCTTGTTATAAGTTCGCATGCCCCCAGCATAATGACGGCAAAACGAGGTACATGCCCCCCAAGCTTCATTGCATTCAACAAAGTGGATGGAATGAAGGTTCACTTTCGAGATTTTGGAAAGACTTGACTTGTATTTTACGAGAGATTAATCAAAAGACTCGATTTGGAAAGGGGGTTGTTTCATTTTTTAACGAGGTTGACACAGTAAAAGAACTATCCTCATAACCCTTGTTTCATTGTTTAACGAGCTTGACACAAGATCAGGAACTATGCTCGACCAGACCCAATTTCATTTTTTAAGGAGCTTGACATAGGAAAGTGAATTATGCTCCGACTAGACCTAGTTTCATTTTTTTAAGGAGCTTGACATAGGAAAGGGAACTATGCTCCGACCAAACCCAATTTCATTTTGTAAGGAGATTGACATAGGAAAGGAACTATGCTCCGACCAGACCCAAACAAAGTACAAGTTCAAGCATGCGAATGTAGGAGTCGATGTCAAACATGCGAGAACATCGTCTGATTACCAGTCAATGATGAAAACTGTTAACAGACGCGAGAGGTACCACCAATAATGACAATGGTCCTCAAGGGACTATAGGTACAATCCACGGTGTGCGAATCAGTGATCCAGTGTCGAACACCCGTAGAATCATTCGATCGGATGCCAATGATGAAAACCTCGCGTTGAACACGAAGAACCTGCCATTGAGGCATGCAGGCTCTAAGGCACCTGAAGGGAGTCTCTAGGTCAACTTCCTGGATAATGAGATGAAGTCGACAGGAAGTGACCTTGATCAGAGGTGGGCCATAATGTTTCCCACATCATCAACATGAGACAGAGATGGATAAAAGGTTTTGTGAGATATTAGAGGGAGGTTGAGTATTCTGCAGAGGTCAACTTCTCTTGAACATATCGACAGCACGACAGTGGATTTGGCAGTATTTGATGTCAAATGATCAGAGGTCATGATGAAAAGGCAATGAGCAGATGAATGGTCAAAGAGGATAACCCAAACCCACAGGGGCAAGTGCGAAACAAGATGAGATGTCCCCACCCAGATACGAATGTAGACAAGTGCCATGTTCAAGAGCGACATATTGCCGACACGACGATGATTACGGTTCCTTTATTCCCCCACCATTTCAGGCGAGTACCCTGGTTATTTTTGGATGACAAGCTTGACGGGGATAGCATATGCTTGAGAGGTGTCATCATGACGGAACCCGATGTCATAAAATTTTGACGAGTCTGACAAAGGAAAAACTCGGCGTCTTTTCATATTTAGAGAGTTTGAAACGACAGCGAAGAGGAAACTCCAAGGGTGTCCTTTTTCATAAAATTGTGTCTCTCAATCCTGAAAAAGTATAAAACAATGCTCGAAATAACCGCCCGATCATTACGACCGAGGAGTAATTTTCATAAGTAGTGACTTTGATCTGAAAAAGTAAAAAAGCGATCAAAACCACATCGCTTCGTGACCATTAACGAACCTGAAATGACAAGGGTCCGACAATCTTTTCGTTTTTACACGGTCGGAAAAGGGTTTAAAGATCACCGCCTCTCATTTACATTTAACGAGTCAAGAGGGCCAACCCAGCAATCTTTTCATGTTTAAACGGTCAAAAAAGAGCTGAAAGAAGACCTCCATTTTTATTCTCTTTAACGAGTTAAAAAGGGAAAAAATACTCGGCAATGCTTTCATGTTTTACGAGTTAGAAAAGAGCTTAAAGGTGACTCGTCCTAGAGGAACGAATGGTATAAGGGGTAGCACCTGGTTCTGGCAATGGTGGAACTTCTCAAAACATGTAATGGTCAAGAGGCTCGCTAACAAAACCACTCTTAAACATGTCCCTCAGAAAATGAAAAACAACCAAGTGAAAGCATATGATCAGCCAAAGAGATGGTGGCAATGGAATGGAGATAACCAAGGCTCATCTAACAGAATTTAGCAGATAAGGACAACAATCACGAAATGTAAAATGGGTATGGGTTCATTTTTACACAAGCTTGAACCATGGAGAACTCTGCTTGGATTCGGTTTCATGTTTACACAAGCTTGAAACGAAAAAACTATGCTTGTTATAAGTTCGCAGCTAGTACGGACTTGTGCTCCCACGTACCCTCGAGTATATATTGGGAGACCACAATAGGCTATATCCTTCATCCTTAGGAAGTCGTTTCTACCTCCCTATCGATCGCAATGCACTGAACACAACATTCAGGAAGATTGACTGCCGTACCGTAAAAAGTATTCTGCAGTTTTGCGATTGGTTTGGTAATCCCTCTGTCTAGATTTCCAGAGTAGTCTCTTTCATTCCCTTTCATACTCCTTAAAGGAAAAGGTCCATCTGAGCACTTGTCACTTCGGGCTCATTAAAAATCGAAGGTGACTAGAGTCATCTTTTGTTTTTTCTCGACTCTTAAAAAGTGAAAAAACAAGTTGTGTCAAAACATCTAAAATTTATTTTAATCGGAATAATATCACTATTCCCGCCTTGGTCTTAGGTTGAGGAAAATGGAGTCTACCAACCAAGGATTTCCCCTTGGAGGAAATCCTAGTCCTTTCTCCTCTTGGGGAGATGTTGGTGTACCTCATATGGCCGCATTGTCACTTCCAGGATTGACGATTGGCTTGCCCATATGGCTCTTCTCGACCTCTGCTGTTTAGAATACCATGATTGGATTTCAGAGATCTGTGGTTAGTGATTTTTGAATTTTTGATCGGAGAATCCACAGTAAGAGAATTTTTACACCAACGTTTCGAATCCCAAATGGGATCCATCATCAGGGTTAAGAGAAAGATGAAGAAAGAAGAGCAGGATGGAAGAAATAAATACAAATGAGGGAATGAATAATGATGAAGGGACAGCACAGGTCGGCCAGAAAGATGAATAATAATGAAACTTTAATTTTACTATTATTTTTATTTTTATAAATTAATATATTTTTATAATTATGAAATTTAATTTAAAATCTATAGATTAATAGCATTTAATTAAAACCTATAAAAACATAATTATATAACTTAGAATCTATATTAATATTAAAATTTTATTTCTAAAACCTCAAGAATAAATTAAATAATATTAATATCATAACTCCTAAAAACTATATAACATTAATATTTTAATCAAACCTCATGACTATCTAACTTAATTTTACTAATATGAGACATACTATTTTTATAAAAAAATTTCATAACTAATAATTATATATACCTATATTTATTTAATTATTTTTTATATACCTAATATTGAATAACTTAATATTACATAACCTTAAAAAATTTTTGTTATATTATATTTATAAACTATATAAATAATAGAATTAATATTAAAAAAACTTAACTTTATATATCAAAACTATATTAAAATTATAAAACTTTAAATTATTATTAATATTAAAATCTATATTAAATATTACCTTAAAAACTACATAATGACTAACTTATTAAAATCAGCTAATATTAAAACTTAGAACTATTTATAGAATATAAAAAACTATGCTAAATCTATAATAATATTTTAATAAATGAAAGCCTATACTAAATCTAATAAAATCTAATGTCTAAGCTAAAAATATATATCTAACTTAATTTATATATAAATTAGTTAAGAATAGTTTTAATGAAGAATTTTTTTATTTTTATATATCATAAATAATTAAAAATTTTAATTAAAATTTTCTAAATAATTAATTTACTAATTTAAAACTAAAATGATCAAAAGGAAGACGATATTTGTAAACTAAAGGGGACTGATGGAGATAATACTACTACTGAAACAAAAAAGAACTAACTAACCACATATAAAAAGGGGGAGAAAACTGACCTGATTTACCACTTACCTGGGATTGGGTTGACGATTCTTGATTTCACTGATCAGGGGAAGCCAGCTTCCGCTAATCTCCAAACCGCTGTCTCTATTCAGATTCCAAGGACGCTTCAAGATCTCAAGGGCTTCTCTGATTTTTCGTCTCTACTGCTGCTCTTCTCTCACGATAATTGATGCGTCTTCTAAGCAAATGTGGTGTTTAGTCTTCAAAGAGTGCTCTGCCAAGGCTGAGGTACGAGATCTTCCATTCTTGATGTCTGTGCCATGTTCTTTCAGTCTTGTCTGGAGGGAGCGACCAGTTTCACCTATGTAGCTTTTTCCACACGAGCAGTCAATCTTATAGACTCCTTTAAGCTGCTGCTTGTCAATATCATCCTTAACATATTTTAAACTTTGTCTGATGGTACCTGGAGCTGAGAATTGAGTTATAATGTTTTTCTTTCTTAGGATTTTTTCTATTTTATCTGTGACTCCCTGGATATAAGGTAGAAAAACTTTACAACCTTGAGGTTGATCCTGTTCTTTAGGTTTGGGAGATGACAACCTCCTTTCAGCTTTCTTTATGGCTTTTTTAATTTCATGATCCTTGTAGCCTATATTTTTGAAAGTTGAAACTAAATGTCTCTTCTCTTCGTTTATATGCTCTGAGTCAGAAATTCGGAGGGCTCTAATTGCAAGAGTGTTCAGAACGCCAAGTTTTTGGGCTGGGTGATGGTGGGAATCCGCATGAAGGTAACTCTCTGTGTGAGTTGACTTCCTGAAAACCTTATGGCCCAGAGAGCCATCCTCTTTTCTGATGATAAGAATGTCCAAGAAAGGGATGCTCAAATTCTCTTCAAGCTCCATCGTGAATTTTATATCAGGGGAGATGGAGTTAAGGTGAATGAAAAATCTGTGAAGTTCAGCTTTACCATGGGTCCATTTTATATTGGTGTCATCTACAAACCGCTTCCACCAAGCTGGTTTTAAAGGATAAGAATTCAAGGCCTTCTTCTCAAAATATTCCATGTATAAGTTGGCCACAATTGGCGAGAGGGATGATCCCATCGCTACACCAGATGTCTGTTCATAGAATGTTCCTTGGAATGTGAATACAGTTGACCTTAAGCAGACTTCAGCCAATTTTGCGGTCTCTGGATCAGTGACACCTCTTATAACCTGAATGGCTTCATCAAGAGGAATTTTCATGAACAAGGAAACCACGTCAAAGCTCACCACTATGTCATCCTTTTCCATTCTTTCATTTTTAATAAGATTTACAAAGTCGTGAGAGTCTTGAATGAAGGAATCTGTATTTCCAACCAGGGGCTTTAGAATCTTGGTGACATATTTAGCAAGTTCATAAGTTGGGGAACCAATAGTATTAACTATCGGTCTAAGGGGGACCCCCTCCTTATGGATCTTGGGTAATCCATAGATTCTTGGGTAAAAATAGTATGTCTCATATTAGTTAAATTAAGTTAGATAGTCATGAGGTTTGATTAAAATATTAATGTTATATAGTTTTTAGGAGTTATGATATTAATATTATATTAATTTATTCTTGAGGTTTTATAAATAAAATTTTAATATAATATAGATTCTAAGTTATATAATTATGTTTTTATATATTTTATTTAATGTTATTAATTTATAAATTTTAAATTAATGGTCATTAATTTATAAAAATATATTAATTTATAAAATAAAAATAATAGTAAAAAATTATAAGTTTCATTATTATTCATCTTTCTGGTCGACCTGTGCTGTCCCTTCATCATTATTCATTCCCTCATTTGTATTTATTTCTTCCATCCTACTCTTCTTTCTTCATCTTTCTCTTAACCCTGATGATGGATCCCATTTGGGATTCGAAACGTTGGTGTAAAAATTCTCTTACTGTGGATTCTCCGATCAAAAATTCAAAAATACCATGATTCCTGAACAATCAAGTCAGCAACTAGATGATACTAGAGTTACTCCCCAACCTTCTACTTCGTCTGTTTCTCCCTCCCTTCCTTCCTCTTCGCTTGATGAAGCTGGTAAAGCTGAAATTCAAGTAACTACGAAGGAGAAGAAGGGGAAGGAGAAGAAGGAAAAGAAGAAAAAGGAGCCAAAGGCAAAAAGGGAAACCGTGTATCATCTAGTGAAATCCACACACTGCACCGTCCAAGCCTAAATCTCCATGTGTCATTTGCAAAGGAGACCACTATCATTGAGATTGTCCTTGGTATCCTTGGGATCTTAAGGGACTGGTCTCCTCGTTTGCACAATCCAGTGTCATCAACCTTTGATCATGTTGAAAGTACACCGTCAACTAGTGAAAGGGAAGTATCTGGATAGAAAAGGAAATGCAAATTTCCTTGTAAACTGTGTGAAGGCGATCACGTCATCCACCATTGTCCCTTCCTAGATGAAGCTAAAAGAGTTTTGGATAATCGTCCGGCTTCACTCCTACGGCTTCCTCCTAGATATAAGAAACTCTTGCCGAGTCCATCACTGGTTGAAAATCCGATTGACACACCATTATGGTCGGTCGAAGCATCTATCATTGAAGATAAACCCTCTGAATCTACACCAAACAAATTCAAAAGGTCGAGGTGGTAGTTGACACGGTCTTGCCTTCAGAAGGTCCATCTTCAGATGATACAGTCACTGAAGAGAATGAGAACGACATCGTTCAAATTATTTTCATAAACAAAGTCTTCAATGAACATGGGGGCTATCTATCGGTTCCTTTACTGCAGCAAGGAAGTTCATTAGAGTCATATCCGATCGTTTATTCGGTCCCACCTCCAAGCAACCTAGTCGTTTCCTTCAATTGGAATCTACTAGGCAGATCCCGTTTACCGGCTAGTGTACCATTCCGAATCATTGTACAAGCCTACAGAATGGTTATGGTAAGTACCATCATAGATGAAGGGGCTTCTGTGAGTATCCTTTCCTCGACTGCTTCGAAAGCACTTGGTTCACCATCGCTTATGCCTGAGATGAGAAATCTGATAAGCTTTGACAAAGGAACTAGTCGACCGTTAAGGATCCTTCCCAATGTGCCTATAATGTTGAGAAGGAAAACCATTTATATGAACGTAATGTTAGTCCAAGGGCCTCTAGATTATAATCTACTCCTTGAGCGTGACTATATTTATAGCATGGGAGCCATTGTCTCCTCACTCTTTAGAGTAATGTGTTTTCCGCATGAAGGCCAAGTGGTCTAGCTCGTAGACCAACATTCGTTCCCCAGCTCACACATAGCTAATAGTCAAATGCCATCCCTAAATGGTCTTTTCATGCAAGGAATGTCTCATCAATATCCAGTCCGTCCACCTGAAGAATGCGAGTAATTCGGGAGGACATGACTGAAACGCAGGGGGCATGCATCCTGGCCTATTCCAGCAAGAAAAATCTAGGCATAGAGTAGGTTTCTGCGAAGGATATATGACTAGTCCGATACCCGTCCATATAGGAAGAGGGAATTAGATCGGAATAAGATAGCTCCATTAGAAGGTAGGCCTTTCGTGATAGAACAAATGCTTTTTCTGAAAATTGAAGGGTAATCTAGAAACTCTACTTCACTATGCTTGGGGGCATGCAAACCTTTTGTGAGCAAGTGAAAAGTGGCCAACGTAACGCTAATTATAGTTCTGCTAACTTCAACCGCTTAAGTTGGGTGAGTGGTCGAATCGACCATTTGCCTTCGCATGGGCCAAATGGCACTGGTGAAGTAAAGGAAAATTTTCCTACCTGACCTTAGTAGTTACCTAACCCCTAGGACAGTAGTTGGTCGTTCCTAGCTTGCATGCGAAAGGATGCAGAGCAAAGCTTCGAAAGGTGCAAGCTCCATAAAAAATGGAATCTATCGATGAGATGTCCTTATTATATGACTCGCATGAGCATTTTTTATGTGAAGTTCAAACTCGTTAAAAATTAAACCTAAGCAATGAGAAAATGTTTCCCCTAGAGTTTAAGCTCATTAAAAAATGAACCAATTTCCGGTAAATAACCATTATGAATGCATTATCATCAGCTTTTGAGCCTTGGTCGTGTTCTCATCATCACCTCCACTCTGTTTTAGCCGATCACACGCCTCCGTTTGATTGTTTAATCTTTTGGGGAAAATCTTCGACGAGTGATTCTGTTAGCCATCCTTGTGACTCTGTCGTGGCTAGAAAATTCCAAACCTTACCTGGAATCAGCTGCTACCTGAAATTATCACTCGTTCCTCAAAAAACAAGTCTCCTTTAAGCTCTTTTCATTTGATTAGTAAAATATGAAAATATTGTCGAGCGATTGGCCTCTCCAACTTGTTAAATCTACCGGAAGTGTTATCCCTCCTCTAGATTTTAATCTTTTTGGACTTAAGGGATTATTACACAAAAACATCGAGCGCTTGTCTTGTTCGGCTCGTTAAAACTATCAAAAATTCATCTCTTTCATATTATTTTATACTTTTTCAGACTTAAGGGATTATATGATGAAAAAGAATTATTGGAGTTTCCTTTCCGTCCCTTTTTAGACTCTCTAAAATTGAAAAAACACTGAGTTATCATTATCGTTAAACTCATTAAAATCAATAGTGATAAACTTGTCCAAATGGACGAGAACGAGTTTCACTGTCACTAGGCTCGTTAAAATATAGCGACAGGTTTGCCCGAAGCGAAAATTGTAGAACAAGCATATATTATCCTCCTCAAGCTTGGTAAAAATAAAGAGGTACTAGTCAGCAATGACTGGGGAAAATTGGGAAGAAAACTTGAAGAAACTTTATTGGTAGCAAGTCGCTCTTGAACATGACACTTTCACTCCAC
>APFE030174809.1:3662-22609 GCA_000404065.3 Pinus taeda | reverse complement strand
GAGGTTGGTGTCCTTTGTTCCCCTCTTATCTACTTCTCATAAAGGAAAACGAAAGTAGTTTTAGTTTGTTTGTTTCTAAGATAGCTACCAGTCTTAGTGGGACTAGCAGCTCCGAGTGGACACTAAATTTCCCGATAACACAAATTCTCCTGAGCAGGACCAACTTTAAAGAGTTAGGGTCAAGTGTACACCCGGCCCTTTTGTAATTGAGCTAGAACCTTTCTTCATAGTCTTCCAGGGACTCATCACTTCCCATGGTCATTCAGAAGATTTCTTATTTAGTATCTTTTGACCTACAATAGTCTTGATACTTGTTGTTAAAGGCCCACTACATCTGAGCCCAAGTTGTGATGTTATTGCTAGGTAATCCCATGAACCAGCGCAGTGTTGCGTCCTTGAGAGTAGAAGTGAACAATTTCAACTTTTTCTCATCTTTTTCATAGTCATAAGTTTGAAAAATGACAGCAAACTCAAACAAGAAGGTGTCAGGATCTTCTGTAGTCAAACCATGGAAGTGAGGTAGGGCTGAAGGGTGTATATTCTTCATTTTGGTGTCCCCATTGGTCTCCCGAATGGGAAAGGTACCCCTTATTCTTTCTCCATTTCCCCTAGCATTTCCATTTTCATCCATTGGTTCTAGACGAATTTTTTCTTCGTCTTCTTCCCCTATAGGTTCTTCAAATATGTTTGGCTATTCACCTAAGGGTTCTTCTTAATTGCAGCCACTAAAGAAGAGAGTAGGTTGGTTGTGTGAAGCAGTGGGGGCATTGGGAAAAAAATTTCCTGAGTTATCTCTATTCCTATGAGGCATGAAAGGAAATGTTTTTGGTTTTTTATTTCTTTTTCCCCACATTGATAGTACCTGCAGAAACTGAAATTGTGATTGAACAAAACAAATTGCAACTAGCTGAAATAAACTTGCTGAAATGGAAATTTGCAGAATTGAAAATCAAATGCAGAACTTGAAAGAAAATAAATGACTAGTCTACTTTTTCTGAAATGAAAATTGTAGAATTAGAAAGGAAAGTAATGAAATGCAGAACTTGAAAGAGAAGAAATGACTAGTCTACTTTTGCTGAAATAAACTATTAGCATAATGTTGTAATAGGAAATAGAAGAAAGCAATAATCACATAATAATTTGACGCTTCCCTGTCAATGACGCCAAAAAGTGGTGAGTTCTAGTATTGCAGCAAGAATGCTGCAACTCTTGGACTCCCAACTTTACTTTTATCAACCCAGTAGTTCGTAACAAACTTGGAAGCGTTGGTGTTGTATGCACAAGTACTAGTACTTATTGTAGGTTGTCACTTGGTCTGTCGGCACAAGATCACTAGGAGCTCAAGCCAACTTCTATAGATCTCAGAAGAAGCTCTATGTGTGATGAAAGAAAGAAATATTACTCTACAGAAGCTATTCTAATTGCAGAAAGGAAAAAGACTAGAATGTAAAGCAAGACCTAGTAAACCCTAATTAACAAGCTAATTCTAATTTTGCCAAAAACATTATGAAAACCATGCAAGCAATGCCATTACCTACTCAAGAAAGCAAACAACATCTAACCATGCTATTTATGGAGGTAAAAAAAAACCATACTTTTGGATTTTTATGTGTTTTTATGTGAATTTCACATGCATCTAATTTATTATGTATGAGTGTGGCAATGAACAGGTGGCATTAAAGGGTGGTTTTGGAGCTTGGGAGGATGGAATATGGTGTGGGTGGGTCCTAGGGGGTCTTAGGTGGCCTTCTGGAGGCTTTTCCCACACTTGGCCTTCAAAAGAAATCCTACAGAAAAAACTACAGGAGGACACACGAAAACTACAGGAGGAGGCCGAGAGCAATTTCCGTTATTTTGAGGGTGTGAGAGTGGGTGGAAAAGGTATATGAAGGTTGAAATGAGGTGTTAGGGCACCTAATATCTACCATGAACCACTAGGAGAGATAAATATGATTGGGTTTGCTCAAGGAGAGATGAAGAAGTTCTATGAAAAATGCAAAAAACTAAGGCAAAATTGAGGAGAGGTTTGGGAGACCTATAGGGCATGGATCAGATGGAGGGTGTGATTACTGATAAGATGGCCTACTGATGGAAGAAATTTGCTGCATAGAAACTGAAATTCAACCACGAAGATCAAGAAAGCAATGAAATGAGCGCATCTAGAAAAACAAAGTTTTGCATTAAAATGATCTAAACTATGATCTATGAAAGGAAGTGTTGAGAAATGATGTAGGAAAGGAAAGCATGAAAGAGGACTATTTCAAATCAGGAAATGAACATGATGAAGGAGATCTGAAGCAAAGAAAAACTAAACTATTAAACTACTAAAGAGCTGCAAACACTAGAAGTCCTATAAATGAGGAAAATCTGTGTTTTTGGGGCAGCAAGAGAGTCTTTGCCTCAAATCATGGTCCCAGAGGGAGGAAGAGAGGCCAAGGCACTATTGCTATATTTTTGAATCTTTTATGATCGCTGCTTAACCTTCTACAAAAAGCACAAAAGGTAGCAAACTACTAAATCATCAAAAATAACCTATTCTTAACCATAAAAGAAATATGTCTAACAACAAACTAATCTACAACTGAAGTAAGGCATACAAATACAATTGAAGAGAAGCTTGGCTGATTGGATTGAGCCCTAACTCAAGAGCTTCAGCCCTCTAAGGTAAATAAGTGCTATGTCAAAAAGGATTCCATCTTTATTGTCAAAAAATAACCTGATTACATCAAACTGTCACACAAAAATAAGCTCGAAATTTGAGCAGAGTTTACATAAGAAAAAATCCAACCATAGTGAGGCCCTAGGCCTCTCTACTTATACATTTGAAGCTACAAACATCTTCCTTAAAATCAGGGATGCTTGGCTTCCAACACTTGAGATAATTATCAGTCATCCTCCACTTTCTCGGCTGCCTTCTAGTGCCTGATTTAGTTGCTTGTACTCTGAGCTGAATGAAGGGGAATTCGAGGTGAGGAATAATAAATGAGGGGGATTCCCTCCTATAAGTCCTCTCCTCTATCTACTTCAAGTTATTGCTGCCATTTGACCACTGGATCCTTAACTTTGACCTCGAAATCCATCAATAACATACATTAAATACATGTTAGACCACATGGCATCATAACTAACTCAAATCACTCTATAAGCATAAATATAAACATAAAATCATACAATAAGCTAAGAGAATGGTTGATTTGACTAGGTTAGGAGGCAAAACGAGCCCATATAATTACCCATTTATGAGGCTCATCAGCAACCTTATACAATCCTAACTTGTGGATGTTCACATAGACCTATCGATATTCTAGATCTTCCTTGAAGATGCCTATGAAGATATCCTTAGTTTTCTGCCATGTTATCTTCATGTCCTTCTCTATGAAAAACTATGTGTTTGCATAGCCTAGAAATTTAATTAACACATGCTCAACTCCCTCCCCAGTGCTTCTCTCAAGAGTATCCTTTGATCCAACTTTCGTGGAAGCTATGTTACCTGTACTGCTCAAAAGCTGCTCAACAATTATTGTACCTGTAGAGAGAGAGGACACTTATGGCATGCAAATGTTAGCTCGAAATCCAAAGAACTTGAAGATAGACCAAGAAACGAATTGGGAAACTACTGGGAAAGATTGTGTAATTCTAGGTTTCAGAGGTGAGTGAGTATCAGATCGATCTGTGCATTACGCAATCCCAACTTTCATTGAGGCGTTGAAGCTGACTAGAACTATGTAATTCATAGTTAATTATGGCTTGTTGTTGGGACAAGGTCCCCTAGGGTTAGTTTTCGGGCAAAAAGCCCAAAAAAAAAATTTGTAGAATGTAAAGTCTCCACAAGTTGGAGTCACAGAGCGCGTAGATAGTAAAGTGTCATAAAGGGTTTTACCCTTCTTTTATGTAAGTTTTTGAATATCTACCCATGGTTTGTGAACCATGGGATTGTATAAAAAGGTTTGTCTTAGGATGTCTAAGGCAAGTAATATCGATGAAGATGAATGTAATGGGTCAATAGAAGGAAGGGCGAAGAAGTCTTAGGGTAGAAGAGAGCCTCTCCATCTATGTGTGTAGAGGCCTAGAGTAAAGTCTGCACCTGAGTGTGTGAAACCCTGCAATTGAGTGCATAGGGAAGTCTTGAGTCTATAAGTAGAACTGAAGTATTAATAAAGAGATTATTCAAGAATTTCCTGCATTTTGTCTATTTACTTATGTTATGAATTAATGTGCTTTTATGTTGTAATGAATGATGGGTTGATATTTGATTCACCTATTTAGGGTCCGCGAAAGACAATCGTAGACCTTCGCAAAGGTCTAGAGGTTGATTAGAGGGAGTTATATTGATAAGCCCTAAAGGGTTATTGATCTACGTGAAGGCAGATTTAGGTCATAAATGAAATTACACTAATCTCTGGATGTGGAAACTTGGTTCCAGCATCCCCCCATACTGCTTCGGGTGAGACTTCAGTCTGAACTCCACAAATTGGTGCCAAAAGGGCTAGTAGTGTATGGACTTTTTGGCAAATCTAACTCTGAACTTGGGTCAAGACCCACTAAGCCAACAAATGATTCATTTGTTGGGATCGGGATCTACATAAGGTGATGTGTGATGTCGCATCACTAGAATCCAACTAAGAAGGAAAATAAGGAATAGATGCATAGAAAGATCCATGAATTCACAACACAAGAAAATAGAAATCCATGCCTCACAAAAGAACAGTTATTGGATAGATATTTGTACATAGAGATACACGAAATTTTCTTTTGTTCCTTCTCGATCAAACTATATGAGTGGATCGATATATTAGCAAACGTCCAAGGAAGGTGGAGGCTTGATGGTCCAATATTGTGGACCTCAGAGCTAATGCAGAGATTGGAAGCCTCTGAACATAAGATCACACGTGTTGTCGATCACTAGATTGAACGCATCATAGGAGGATTTGTGACAGAATTCACATTTGATGCCTTAGTCAACTACAACGAAGTAGAGTGAAACTTCTTCAAGGGACTGCGATGTAAGTATTTAAGATCTGCGAATACTTGGATTAAGATGCTCTTGTGTGAAAAGTGGGTTATGCCACTACCTTGATGTTTGGAGCTACATGAAGACTAATTTTATTCAGGGATAGAGGAAGGACAAGCCCTAAATATAGCCTGTTGATTGAACCTCCTCTAAGTGACAAAAAAAGAGAAGCACAGGCTTCACTGCAATGCATTGTCTAGTAAATAAGGCAAGGGATTCCATGAAGACCTCATCTATCGACATGACCTCCACCTTCACCTCCATAGCATACACCTTCGCCCACACCACCACCACCTCTACCACTATTCAATAACCGAATACCATGAAGTTTCCCATTTTCAAGGGCTTGGCAAATGAGGACCCAGGCCATTTTTGGTTCGTTATGAAGGGCATATGGATAGTCCAAAATATTACAGATGATCATATGAATAAAGTGCAATTATTTACTGCTCTATAGGATCACACACTAACATGGTAGATTAAGTATTGCACTAATAACCTGATGGCTTTGTTAGTGGACACTCAGACTGTATTGAATAAGGAATTCAGTAGGCCTAATTCTGAATCACAATCAGTCATTGGATTCAAGGAAATCATGATGAGGCCTGGTGAAATGCCCTGGGAGCTGGATCAGAGACAAAAGCGCTAGATCTACGAAGCTAAAATGAATCTCACAAACGGGCAGCATCATGAATGGTTTGTCGCTTCGCTCCTGCCCCACCTAAGGGTTGCTTCATCGCAACAAAATATTGGGACCTAGGCGGAAGCCCTAGAAATTGCGATGAGATTGCATGAGACACCAATTAAAGATGCTGCTTTTGGATTTCATCATATTCACACGAACTTGCAAAATCTTTTCCTATAGTTTCAAATCTTGAAGAAGGATATAGCAGCTCAGCCAGAGGTACACAAAGAAGCTTGGTATCTGAAATGTAAGAGTCAGGCGCATGATAAATATCATTGCATTGTCTTTGTGAATTATGTTGTAGGAGGAAAGGTAATGCCTCTGATGCAAAAAGCTCAAGAAGGGCCAAGTACAAGGCCTGCGCTGTGGTGTGCTATCTGTCAGGGAGCTGAAAAACATGTAACAAACAATTGTCACTTGCTGCATAAATTTTTGTAGACACTGTAACAAATCTTCTGCAACTTCTGCAAATTGGTTGGCCACGACGAGTGTAATTACCATAGCTATGAGCTGATGATGGAGAGAACGTCCGGGTATCAAATTCAGAAAAAGACTCGGCCTCCAGATCAAGGTGTTGGGGGAGCACGTGGAGGATATTAGGTGCACGAACAAGGTTGAGGAGAAGGAGGACATGGTAGAGGTCGGGGACAAGTCATTTGTTACAATTATGGAGTGTCAGGACACTACGCATGGGAGTGTACAAGACTGGCATGCCTGTCATGCCAATGATGTACTCAGATTGATCACGTGATAGAAGACTGCGTTGTATTGATAGCTAAGATGTAGGAGAAGAGGGTGCAGCGTCAACAACCTACCCAAAACCTACAAATGATGAGGGTTGAACACCCCGAAGAATATCCCAATGTGAATATCATGCTGCAAAGTGGAATGGGGACTGGTGAGGATAAAGGAAAACCACCTGAGGAAAGTGAATGTGTCTACAAGGCTCTAGAAAAAGAAGTTGGGTTTGATTTGGAGTGCACCAAAGAAACTTTCATGGAAGCAAAGAAAAGCTTCACTAAGGCCTCTACCTCAAGAAGTCCGGATAAGTTGTCTAAAGAAATGGACCCCTCCATGCTTACTACATTCTTGGAGACCTGTATGAAGTTGACACATAATAGAAAGGCCGTGAAAAGATTACAGGAGTTGATAAATAAATGTGTTGGTAAAGAAAATGCTCCTGAAGGACATTATGTAGTCATAGAAATTGGTAAGCATATGGCAAGAACTGGGTGTGAGATGAGGCTCACTGTGCAAATAGGAGAATATGAAATGCACCAAGTTATTATGGATGTTGGGTGGGATGTGAATGTTTTTCCTAAATACACATGGGAGAGAAAGGGGTTGTTGGGTTGTGTTATATTCTTTCCAGGACTAGCCTATTGTGCAGAGAGAGGGTCACATGGGGGGTGGAAACTCCCCTAGCTAGGGAGTTTGAGGGGGGTAGGTAGCCCTCCTCTATGGAGTTTAGGGTAGCGCCCCACGAAAAAAATTGGACACTATATTAGGTTGCACAGAGCTACTTATGGTTTTGTGCATGGTTTTCGCACATGGTTTTGGACGCAATGGTTTTCAGTCCATGGTTTTGGATGTGATCATTTTTCAGTCCATGGTATTGGATGCTTCAGCATGTATAAATATTTATTGTAACATTGAAAGGAACATAATGAAAATTCAATTTGGTACTCCCGGTTTTGGGATCTAGGGGAAAATCTCTATGTATATGTGTTTTATGTGTTATTCTCTCACATTGTTTATTTTTTGTGTTTTAGAATTCATATGTAGGTAATTTTTGTATGGGGTTAAAACCTACATTTGGTATCAGAGTTGTCTTAGCTTCAAGGGGATGCCCTTGTCACTGAGGGTTTTAGCTTGGGCCGATGGTAGACCTTGTTCAGTGGGAGATTTGCGGGATCGATTCTGGTGGTGAAAGAAGATGGCGAGCAGTGGAACGATAGAGATCGAGAAATTTAATGGTTAGAGTTTTGAGTTGTGGAAATTCAAGATGGAGGATCTGTTGGTGGATAAAGATCAGTGGATCATGGTAGATCCGGCTACTAAACCGATGGGAGTGTCTGATGAAGAATGGAAGAAGTTGGATCAGAAGGCAAAGAGCACAATACGATTGTGTGCCTTAGATTTAGTATTGTTGAATGTATCAGGGGAAGATATAGTTAAGGCTTTGTGGGACAAGTTGGGGACTTTGTACCAATATAAGTCTCTGGTGAATAAACTTTTCCTACGGGAAAAGTTATATAACCTAAGGATGAAAGATGGAGACTCGGGGACAGAGCATCTGAACACATTTAATACTATGGTAAGTCAGTTATTATCTATTGATATTAAAATTTCAGATGAAGATAAGTGCATCCCTTTGTTTTGTTCTCTACTAGATTCATGGGATAGTCTGGTTATTGCAATAGGTAGCAATGCAACTACCTTGCAGTTTGATGAAATAGTCTCATCCTTGTTGATGGAGGAGATGAGAAGGAAAAATATGGAGAGCCAAAATGGTGATGCCTTGTCTATATGAGGACGGTTCCACAACAGAAACAAAAATAAGTCATCGAGTGGGAGATCTAAATCTAGAGGTAGATCTAAATCTCTGGGAAAACCTGTAAAGGTCGTTTGTTGGAAATGCGGAAAGGAAGGGCACTACAAAAGGGACTGTAAACATAAAGCTTCTAACAAAAGAAATGGATCAGATGATGCTCATTCTGCAGAGGCGAAAACCACCTCAGATGAAGGTGGGGATGTGTACTTGGCTTCTTCAAGTACACATGTAGATCATGAGGCATGGTTGATTGACTCAGTGCATCCTTTCACTTCACTCCCCATAGAGAGTGGTTCTGCGAGTATGATAAATACGATGGTCATGATGTCTTATTAGGGAATGATAGGAAGGCTATAATCATTAGTCGTGGAAAAGTAAAGTTGAAGTTGTAAGGTGGAAGGGTTAGAACACTTCTGGGTGTTCTGCATATTCCTACATTGGCCAAAAATCTGATTTCTATAAGCAAGCTGGATGTTGCAGGTCTAAAAACAGTGTTCGAGAATGATACCTACAATATGGTTCTGGGAGCACTGGTATTGATGTGGGGAGTTCGGATTGGAACTCTGTACAGGCTGTAAGGTAGCATTGTTGTTGATGGATGCAACATTTATGTGGTTCTTGAAAGTGGAGTAGCAAATCTAGTGGTCTCTCGAGAGAAGACCATGTTGTGGCATTAAAGGCTTGGACATATTGGAGAGAAGGGCCTTCAAATACTTCATGGTAAAGGTATGGTAGAAGGTATGAGTAATAGCTCTATGGATTTTGATTTCTGTGAAAATTGTGTATATGCAAAGCAGAATTAGGTCAGTTTCCCCTCTGGTGCTAAGAGGGCAAACAGATATTAGAGCTTGTTCACAATGATGTGTTTGGACCTATGAAGGTTCCATCACTAGGTAAGTCTGTGTACTATGTATCATTTATAGATGACTTCTCAAGGAACACATGGATATATTTCCTTAAGAAGAAATTTGAAGTCTTCGATAGGTTTAAATAATTTAAGGCTCTGGTGGAAAACCAGACAAAGAAGAAGATAAAGGTGTTGAGGTGAAATAACGCTGGAGAGTTTTGTAGCATTTTGTAAGAAGCGTGGTATAGCACAACGGAAGGCTACTCCATACAGACCTGAGACAAATGGAGTTGCAGAAAGAAAGAATGAACAAGATGTTGATGGAAAGGGAAAAAAGCATGCTCAGTGGTGCTGATTTAGGACAAGAATTCTGGGCAGAGGAGGTGGAGACAGCATGTTACCTGGTCAACAGATCACCTTCATCAGCGTTGGAGGATAAGACTCCATAATAGGCATGGACTAGAAAGAAACCCTCTCTTTCACATCTAACGGTATTTGGATATGATGCATATGTACATGTTCCCAAGGAGAAAAGAAACAAGTTGGATAGTAAATCTGAAAATTGCACCTTTATTAGGTATAAGGATGGTTTAAAGGGTTATAATCTTTGGAAGCCAGTAACAAGGAAGGTTGTGTACAACCAGATGTGCTGTTAAGAGCGGTGAAATATGTTATTAAACATGAATTCCCATCAAAGGAACCTGAGAAGATATAGTTTGAGCTTAAGGAGGAAGAATCAGACTCTAAAGTAGAGGAAGAATCAGAAGATGAAGAACCACAAACTCTGGGTGTGAGAAGATCAGTGCGAGAAAGAAGGCAGCCAGAAAGGTATAGTCCATATGCTTTCTATTCAAATTTTTATTTATCTATTACTAATGATGATCCCAAAACTGTGAAGGAAGTAGTATATTCATAGGATGGAAAATTCTGGAAAGAGGCCATGGTTGATGAAATGGCATCTTTGCAAAAAAATGAGGCTTGGGATCTAGTGGAGTTGCCGACTAGAAGGAAACCTATTGGCAGCAAATGGGTGTTCAAGAAGAAGACAAATGTAGAAGGAAAGGTGGATCAATTCTCGGGTGCTAGGAATTGATTTTGGTGATATTTTTTCTCCTGTTGCCAAGGTAGCTTCTATTAGATTACTTATGTATATTGCTACTGCTTTTGATTTTGAGGTAGAACAGATGGATGTGAAGACAACATTTCTTCATGGGGATCTAGAAGAGGAGATCTACACGAAGCAACTTGAAGGCTTTCCAGTGAAGGGTAATAAATAACTGGTATGCAAGTTAAATGAGTCTATGTATGGGTTAAAACAGTCACCAAGGATGTGGTATCATAAATTTGATGCATTTATACGGGGACTTGGCTTCACTAGAAACAAAGCAGATCACTATGTGTATTTTAATTAATTAGTGACCGTGTTATTTATCTTTTCTTGTATGTGGGTGATATGTTGTTCGTTGGAAATGACAAAGAAATTATCTAGGATTTGAAGACCCAATTGTCCTACAAATTCGACATGAAATATCATGGTACGGCAAACTATATTTTGGGCATGGAAATTAAAAGAGATCGGGCAAAGAGGAAGATATGGTTAAACCCGAGGAAGTATGTTGAGAAAATACTACAAAGGTTTAATATGAAGGATAGTAAACCGGTGAAGGTTCCTATTCTTGTAGGTGTGAAGTTATCCGTTGAACAGTGTCCCAAGACACAAGAAGAGGAAGAGGACATGTCCTGTGTTCCATATGCAAGTGCAGTCAGTAGCCTAATGTATGTAATGGTCTGTACTAGACCAGACATTGCACATGCAGTGGGAGTATTGAGCAGGCTTATGTAAAAACCATGGAAGGAGCACTGGACAACAGTGAAGCAGGTTTTCAGGTATTTGCGTGGCACTAGTGATTATGACTTGTGCTATCAAGGAAGACCAGGATTGGACAAAGTGTTGGATATTCGTGGCTTTGTTGATGCAGAATGGGCTAGAGATCTAGACCAAAGAAGATATACAAGTGGGTATGTGTTTAACCTATTTGGAGGTGCAGTCAGTTGGATGAGTAAGAAACAATCTGTAGTGGCACTATCAACTACAAAGGCAAAATACATGTCAGCCACTCATGCAAGCAAGGAAGTAGTTTGGTTTCAGAGATTGTGTTCAAGTTTGGGGTTAGTACAGGGAGCTATAAGGATATACTTGACAGCCGAAGTGCAATTTTCTTGGCAAATAACCCTACTTATCATTCAAACAAAAATCACATGTATGTTCAGTATCACTTTGTGAGGGGTGCGATAGAAGACAAAAAGGTTTTGCTGGTAAAGGTGGACACTTGGAAGAGTACTGTAGATGCATTGACAAAATATATGAGCTCTGAGAAGTTCTCTTGGTGTAGAGAAACAATGGGCATTGTAGGGCTAGATAAATGACTAAGCTCTCCTATGACGCCCTGTGGAAAGAAAACAACAAGTGGGAGAATGTTGGGTTGTGTTATATTCTTTCCACGACTAGCCTACATTAGGTTGGGTAGACCTACCTATGGTTTTGCGCATGGTTTTATCACATGGTTTTGGACGCGATGGTTTTCGGGGAGACATGCACTGCAATGGTCTCTGATTCAATTGAGGATGGAAAATCAACAGAATATTATCCCCATGGGATGATTGCGAGCGCGTTGGTCAATTTTGAGGTGATAGAGATTGTGGATGACATCAATCCATACCCCATGCTCCTTGGGATTGATTGGGATATCGACATGAATGGAGTAAACAATTTGAAAAATTGGACGATGTCATTTGAATGAAAATCGCTCTGCATAGTAGTACCTTTGGACCCTACAAAATGACCGCACTATACAAAACTTGTCCGCAATTATGAGGAAAGCGATGATGATCTGGACCAGAGCTATAAAATAATATTGCAACATCAAGATTGGGTTAATCTGACAGGTGATGGATGCATTGCATCAGACCGTGAAATTTCTTCTACATCAGATTCAGATGAAGAGTTGGAGCGTTGGTAGAATAGGATGCATGAAGTGTCTACACTGCGTTGTAACATGATGACTAAATGGTTGCATTGTGTATCGTCGGAGGGAAAGCGTTTGCCTTATTGTGATGGTCTAACTGACGTAGATAAATTTTTGGATGCATTTGAAATGGAAGTTCCTGAAAAGCATCACTTCCAAGCATGGGATTTGGTGTTGCGCGCTACTCTTACAAGATGGTGGGTGTTATCACCAAAAAATTGATCATCTAGCCTAATGTACTAGATGGATCGAGGTACACCATGTAAAGCCAATTTTACCATAGTAAAATTGTTTTCACTATGTGAAATTACTTAATAAACCACCTTTGTTAAGTAATTTATAGTTAAACCCATGAAGAATAATTAAATAAATCACTATTTATTTGATTTTCTTCTAGGAATAATTAATTAAACTGTTGTTTTATTATTATTCCTTGTCAAATTTGACCCAATCATGAAAAATAAACAAATAAATCATTATTTTTCTTATTTTTCTTTAAGAATAATTTATTAATGACTAATTAATTATTCTTCTTTGTTAAATTTGACTAAATCCCTTAGGAATAATTAAATAAATCCTTATTTGTTTATTAATCCTTACCTAATTCATTGAGATGATAAATAAATCATTTATTTATTTATTATTTCTATATAAAATTTTAAATACTTTTTCCCTCGTAAACCAATATAATAAAAAAATTCCAAGTGATTATTCCAAGAATGGGATCAACGATATTTTATTATTCCTCATTATTCGAGGATAACTCAATATTTTGTTATAAATAGAAGGGTTTTTCATTCGTTATTCACTTTTGATTATTTTCATTATTTCACTCACTCTTGTAAATCTAATTATTTTCATTGTCGCACACCATATTTTTTACTGGGCTTATGCATTATAGAGGAGAAAGACTCTACAAAAGTTGAAGATGTTTGAGTATAGCCAAGAACCCATCCCATAAAGAGGGACTGATAACATTTATTTGTTCTCTTCACATGTGTTATTATTAAATTATTCTTTACATATATGGTTTCCTTTTTATGTATTGGGGTTACGACTCGTTCTTTCACTATTTAACTAATATTGTATCATAGATCAAAATTTTGGCAAGTTTTTCTTCTATCAATAGCTGCAAATCTACAATGTTTAGTAGTCATTTCTATTGTTGAGATTGTTTGTCATACACAATCTTAAGTGGGTTCTTTTTGTACACCATTGAGAAGAAAACACTACAACAAATTGGAGACTCCCTTGGGTTTTATACTTCAGATCCAGAAACCTAGGTAACATTTGGTTTTTAGCTTAGCGTTTCTTATTTTTTCAATTCTATTAATGTTTCCTAGTCTTTTAACCCTAGATCTAATAAAATTTTTACTTTTGTAACCTTTCTGGTCGTTCCTGCGGGTCACAAAAACCAGTTGCGAAAAAGGTGTCACTTTTTCTAAAATTTGCAAACTAAGAGTCTCAGAACATAAATCATAGTTTTCAGCCCAAAAAGTATGATCTAGGCTCCAAAACACACCTTTCTACCCAAAAAGTACGATTCATCAAAAAACAAGTCAGAACCTGCGATTTCTAGGTTTTAGGGCTTTTCTCAAATCTATTTTTGGGTTTTACTGAGAGTTGTTTGTTGGGTGTCTGACCTATATCTCATCCTACTTAGGCCCTGATCCATTATGTTTTACTCATTAAAGTCAAATTTAGCCTCCCCTAGGGCTTCTAGTACACTTCCACCTTTCAACGAGGAGTTTAGCTGAGTGAGAAGCCTGAGTTTTGGCAGCACTTTCAGCCACATTTTCTAGATATGTAACCTTTTGTTTCAGATCTGATCAGATAGGTTTCTACCATCCATAGTTTAACATTTAAACTTGTTTAGTCACTCCCTTATGGTCCCATCGATAGCTCTAGGTGTTTCACCCATCTCCCTATCTTTTTGTAGCGATCTTCCCCTCTAGTATTTTGTTATTTATGCACCACTTTCCGGTAGCTTAGAGTCACTTGATCCCATTCACACTGACATTTAGATCTCTTGACTATTTCAATGTATTTTCCATCAGTTTAGCCACCAAGCAGTACAGTGTTTGCAAACCCAGTTTGGGTGGGGTTTAGTTAATTGTTTTTCTTTTTATTTTCTGTTATTTATTTCAGTTTATTTGTAGCAAGTTTTTTTTCATTTTTACAAACACAATATGGGCTTAATCAACTAATACACTTTCACACACAAGCACACCTTAAGTGAAGGGTGCTTGGTTTACACTACCATGCCATGACTTAAGATAATAAATTTATCTCACCGCATCAGAGATAGAAGATATATTGTTGATCTCCCTTCACCATTTCCGTGTTCCGTGTCTCCTTCCATCATTGCACCACCAAGGCATGAGTCACAAAGACTATTAGGCCTTCAAACCTAGTTTTTTCTTGGGCATATTACTCCTCCCCATTGGGTTCAAGTTAATAGCCCTCTGAGTCCCCATCTTGGCTCTCCTCCTGATTCCTCATTTGATTCTGAGCTCCTTAACCCCATACCATCACCATGTCTAGACCCACAACTCGTGCAGCAACCCAAACTAGTGGTGGCTTCGGTAATTTACCAGTGGTCACATCAGGCGGAATAGTCTCAAGAACCATTCCAGTAGCCCCCATGCTCCCCTTTATGGCTGGGTTAAGTTTGTCGCATCTCAACCAGTTAATAAATGACCCCATACACCATGATGCTAGTTATGCCGACTAAGATTCCCTCAGACATCCCAAAGATTGAGGGTATTGTTGGAGAGGATCCTACCAATCATGTTCTATCCTTCCAAATGTGGTATTCGTCCAACTCCATAGTCAATGACTCCATTCATCTTCAGCTCTTCCAACGCACACTCACTAGATACACTGCAAAATGGTATGTAGACCATCCCTCCACCTTTTCATGATGCTTGATAAAGAATTCTTATCATATTTCTAGTTACCTCTCTGGTACGACACTCGTACAGAGTTATTGACCACATTCAATCAGTCCCCCGCTACTCACCTTTCTGACCATGTTCAAGAGTGGTGTCGAAGGAGGAGCACATGTCGTGCCCCACCTTTCAAAGACTGTGTTTATCTAGATTGGTTTATCAAGAGATTTTTATCCCCCATCGGGAAAGATGTTGCGTCCCATTTTCCTTAGACCGAGGAAGAAGCTCTCCAGACTGATTTAAGATATGATTTAATTTATGCTCAATCTGTTTATGTCTATACCTTCATTCTAGACCTCCCTCGTCCTAAAAGTGCCAATGCACTAGGGGCATCTCACGCCACCAATGGTATAGTTGGATCCCTTTCACACTCTTCTCTATACACTCAACAAAGTTATGGCTACCTGCAAGGGGGCACTAGTTCCTCCAACATTTATGCCCCTCTTAATAGCAACATGTTTCCAGGGCCTCAAACTATTTACCAAATTGTTGCTCCTTCTTACACACAACCTATTGCTCCAGTCCCTCAAGAATTAGCGCCCTAAATCCCATGCAACCTTAGCCTTAGTAGCCACCCCCCCCCCCCCCCCAGCACCAGGTGTTTGTACAGCAGAGTGATACCAATCCTTAAAATTTGAAGAAAAAGAATAAGGGGAAGGGTAACAAGGGTAACCAGGGTAACTAAGGTAACCAGCCTAGTGAAACCTAGGGGAACCAGCCTAACAACAAAAATGAGCAACAGGGCAGCTAGCCCAAGTAGAACAAGGCTATTTGTACAAACAAGCCTTGTGCATGTTGTTGTGTACATTACCACTGTACACATGAGTGTCCTCTTTTACCCCAGATGTGCCAAATGTGGGAAGCTCAAGTAACTTCTCAAGATAAACAATTGCCTCAAAATTTTACACGACCTCAACTGATAGTGCTCATAAATCCTTTCCCTCGGCAAGGATTTATTTCTACTCAACCCCAGCTAGGTCAAGCAACCCACCTCCCCCAACCTTTTGGTCCCAATGGCTATCAGATCGTAATGATGAACTTTCATGAGGTTAACCCCTCCAATATCAACCTAAAAACTCAGTTGTGCTAATATGACAAGCCATCCACTTCGTCAACTACCAAGTCCAAAACCAAAGTGTCCATTGAGCCTATTATGACACCAAATCTTCCTTTATAGATCCCTCAACCCAAATTTGAGGCCATTCCAAAGATCTCAAAGGGACCATTACATCGTAATATGGCTTCTAATACAGTTTTCCATATATACAGTATAGTAGATGACTTGGCGCAAACACCTGCTTCCATGTCGACGTTGGAAGTCCTCTGGTCATGCCCTTCCCAAAAGAAGGCTCTACTAACTACCTTGTGCAATGGATCCTTCCGATGATTGCTTGATTTTCTTCCCAATTGATACATCATAGCACCCTCCATTACCTTCATGTGTTGCTTTCTAGATACTAGTTAGAGTTTGTAATGCCATCATCTACAGATGAATTATTGATGAAGTCACATCCACCTATGTCATGTCTACTACTGTTTGGAAACAACTCAAGTCACCTAAGTTTTCCCCCTCCACCATCACTTTGTGTGCATGGGATGGACACTCCTCTTAACCCCTTGGCATGTACCGAAACTATCTAGTAAACCTTGCGAGCAAGACTATCCATGACAATATAGAATTCATTGATACCCCTTTGGATTACAACATCCTCTTATATCGTAGTTACACTTATGCCTTGTTATTTGTTGCGTCTGCAGTGTTCCGCATGATGTGTTTCCCCCATGAATGGAAGCTCGTTACCATTGATTAGTTGACTTACTACGATCCAGCATCCATGACCTCCCCTAAGTCCATCATCTTGTCGATGATCAACAACTAGTCTTCAACTCCTTGCCCGAGTGTCTCATTCGAAGTCTATAAGTATTCCTAATTGTTGGGTGCTTTCCCTGGTCCTCCCCCTCCCATTTCTAAACCTACTTTTGTGAGTGTTTTCATGTTACAAGTGTCATAGGTTTCCCTTAAGTAGTCTAGTACACCTAATCAATAGTGAGCCTCACAACATCATGTTGTTGCTCTTCCAGCTAAACCCTCTAGACCCACTCCGCCAGGACCGCCTCCATTTGTGGATGTCTCTCCTATGTTCCATCTAGGAGCTACTCCACCAAGACATTATCCTTTCGGCTAGATACCTTTCTTATTCCCCCTCTGAGAGGTTTTTCTGTACCTATCATGGCTTCTCCGGTCCTTCCTAACATGACTCTCGAGACCCCAGTATGGTACGTCGATCCCCCTGCAAACATTCCACTTGGTTAGCCAAGACCATATCACGCTTTGACCCTAGTTCAACCGGTCCCCATGACCCCTGCCACTGCTTCAATTCCATCACAACCTCAACAGGAACCAGCTCCTGTTGCAAAAGCACCTGGCCAGGGGGGCAAAGACAAAAAGAAATATTCAACGGACAAGGTTGCCCAAACTCCTCTAGCCCCTAAGGCCCTAAAGCTGACACACTGGTGCACTTTGTGTGATGTTGTTGGGTATGCCACAAACAATTTTCCTGAACTTCCTCAACTTAAACCATTGGTTCATGAAGCATTCCCTAAGTCAAATATTCTTGAAGTCCCTATTAACATATCAATCCCACTTGAGAAATTAAAAACACTTCGCAAAAACTACCCTTGTGCCCTTTGTAATCTTCATGGTAATTATTCCCAATGTTTCCCTTGTCTCGATGAGTTTCGCGATTTCCTTGGGGAAATTCATGACTAAAAGGCCAGTCGTAGTGGAACCTCTGCTCCTCTACCTCTGGATTCTAGTACCATTAGCCATCCAAAATAGGGAAACTCTAGCCCTTCTATTGTGATCCCTCCCCATATGAGATGGCAGACACCATAGACCCCGTTCTTTACCTATCGTCATCCTTTAGTTCCCCGCCAGCAAACCTTCTCGAGGTTGTTTTGTGCATTTCTATCGAAACTTTTTCAATAGAATTCAAGTTCTCAACATCAGGAGGGTCTCTGTCCACTATTCCATTATCTTCCACTCAAGACGATGCATATTTGAACATTATTCTTCAGGTTGATGCACCAGGTATTGCCACCGCATCATTGTAGTCAGCCTTCCTCCCATCCACCCATCTCCCAGCCTGATGAGGACACCATGGAAGCTATGTCTACCCCTGATTACCCCTACACTTAACTAAGGGAGCATTCCTTTAAGAGGATTTGGAAGGCCATCTCCTTCCTAATTCTCCCAATGTGCTCTACCTCTAGAAATGTTGCTCATAGAACATCTCTTTGATTTGTGTGTCTTTATTTCTACCATAAAGTTAGGCAGATTGCATCATCTCATCCATTTTCTTTTGCACCTTTCAAATGGATCCATCATCCACACCGTATATCGGCCGTGCTGACAGTGCAAGTCGCTTCTCCTGGAATCTAGCCTCAGCAGTCTGGGCCATTTTTACCTCCTTGCATATGGTAGTCCTTTCTAATGGCATGTGCATTGGATTTTCCACCAATAATCAGGCCAAATATAATGCAGTGATAGGTTTGTTACTCAATGCCCTTACTCATCACATCCTTTATCTTCATGTTCGTTTAGATTCCTTGCTACTTGACATGCAACTGAATGGTGTGTATCATATGCATAACCAATTACTATTTAGAAAATATATATGAGTGAAGATATTGGTGTAGGTTTTAACCCCGTACAGAAATTACCTGCATACAAATTGTAAAACATAGAAAATAAAAAATGCGAGAGCATAACACATAAAACACATATACACATAGATTTTCCCCTGGATCCCAAAACTGGGACTACCAGATTGATTTTTCATTATATTCCTTTCAATGTTACAATACATATTT